>JAMQGT020010960.1:0-57889 GCA_024447675.2 Pterophyllum scalare
ATTGTATTTTAAAGGCTAAAGTTTTGGAGAAATATAATTTGCAAACTCTTTAATAAGGTCACTGCTGCCCTATCATAAGAAGATGAAGAAATGTTCTTTGAAACATGAAACAGTGTCATTAAAAAGGTGCTTTTTTTAAAAATATAAGTTAACTTGCAATATTTCCTCCTCCCAGATATCTCTGGATAAAGCATAATCAGCGGGATGACATCAAGGAAGGTCCCATCTCCAACTTTATGCCCAAAATTGAAACCAGCATTGATGCTGCCTTCTGGGTACCTCGCAGATCCACTGCTTACCTTATTCATGGTAACCGCACAGTGTCACAACTTTCAGTATTTCTTCAATATAGGCTCTTTTGTGCCCTACGCAGTATGTCTAAACTGCTCTCAAATGGCTTTTATCCTACTCATCTGACAGATACTTTAGAATTCAAAGTAATAACTATATGTCTTCTTCTGCTCCTCTCTTATGTGGAGTCCCTTAAGGCTCAATCCTTGGGCCACTTCTGATTTCATTATAAATGTTACCTCTCGGCCATCAGGGTTAATCCAGAATGCAGCAGCTCCACTGCTAACAAAAACTAGTGGGCACTTGCTCATCACCTCTGTTCTTGCTTCCCTTCAACTGCTTTCAGTGAAATTCAGAATACATTTTAAAATACATTTAATAAGCGTCTATAAGGCCGTACGTGGCCAGACTCCTGCTGAGCATATGTGCCGAGCCCTTATTGCAGGTTTCGCTCTCTCCAGTTATCTGAGCGGGGCCTTTTGATTCTTCCATGCTCTTATTTTAAATCCAGAGGTGACCACACTTTTGAGGTTGTAGCGCCTAAACAGCCTTCCACGGCCCATCGGCGTAGCTTAATCTGTGGTTTGCGTATAACAGATGTTATAAACTCAGTTTTCTATGTTAGTGTTTACATAATCTTTCTCAGTTTCTTGCTTTGGCTCCCATTCACACAAGTGTATATGTATGAATGATTGTAAGAATGTACATATTTTTTAATAAACAAATAATCCACATTTTTTTTCTTGGACAGAATCCATATTCTGGACTGTGAAAGGTTCTCGTGTGAAGGGAAAGGCCAGAAAACTAAGTCACTTTGGGTTTCCAGTGTGGGTTCAGGAGGTTGATGCAGCAGTGCACATCCCCAGAACAAGACGCACCCTCTTCTTTGTGCATGACATTTACTGGAGGTAAGACAGCAAACAAATAGCATGTATCCAGTAACCCATCAGGTAAGTATATTCCCCACTGCAATTAAAACTTTTGTTTGCACACAGGTTCACACATCACGGCATATTACTTTGCTGGGTTCGATCATTTAAAGCTATTTGACTCAGCTGTTTTTGCTCAACAGGATTATAACATCATGCCTTGAGCCATTTCTTTGTTTTTTTCTTTAATGAGATCAGGGAAGAAGAGACTTAATAAATGCATGTATGTGGGCACTGCAAATTGAATTAAATGAAATTATACTCTTCTCCTCTTCCTCTACCCACAGTGAAGTGCTGTTTAAAGACTGTGATACATTAAATGGAAGTATAATGGCAGAGCAGGAACAAATGACAAAGCATAAGTAGATATGGACATTAAAAAGGTTGGGTCAGAGCTGACTAAAGGATTTCCTCTGTCATTTGGACCTCACAGAGAGAGGAAAAGCCTCACCAAAAACAAATGTTTAGTCTAAGCTTTGAACAACAAACAGATGATCGTGTGTCACGAGTCCTAACAGGATTACTTTATTTCTAGTTACAATGAAAACCGAAAGGTTATGGATTTCGGTTACCCAAAGTACATCAGCAAGGGCTTTCCTGGACTCAACAGCACAATAAATGCAGCTATTCACAAAGCTGGTGAGAAAATATTACACACTATGCACTGTATGTTTTTTTTGTTTGTTTGGTTAAATCTGTCTTTATTCAACAACTACATACATATCAGCAGCTCTTAAATCAGGTGATAGTCCTTTATCTGTTTGGAACATAGTTCTGTCTGTAGCTTGAAGGGCTTTTGTGAGTTGCATTATTATTAGTAGCAAAGGAATGCTAATTTACTTGCAACATCAGCTCTGTGGAGTTCAGTTTGAGCAGAGCATGTGGTTCCCTTCTTAGATTTAAACTGTATAATTTACCACTTAAAACCCTTAGTGTGATATACTGCAATTTTCTATATGTGAGATACTCATGTCAGTCATCACCAACATCATGAACAAACTGTAAAGAAATCTAGACGTCATAACGTGAAATATTCTCTGTATTACTCTCAGGTCTTTAACTTACAAGCAGCTTGAGGTGACTGTTGTTGAGATTTGGTGCTATATAAATAAAATTGAACTGAAAAAGTAGAAATATAGCATGTCAGTTATTTCACTTACATATTAAAGAGCTGTTTTTTTTATTTTTGTTTTTTTCTTGGGGGGTTGTTTTGTTTTGTTTTTTTTTTCTCATCTTAGGTTTCATCTACTTCTTTGTGGGACCACAAGTCTACAAATACGACTACACCCAGAAACATGTTGTGGGAGTTGAGAAAGCAAATTCCTGGCTTGGCTGTTGAAATACTTTGTGAAATCCACACAACAAGAATAATACCTGAATATCTTGATTAAAGAAGTGCTGTAGTTCTCAGATTTTAGTGGCATTTTATTTATCATTAGTAATGTTTTGTCACAATAAAGAATTTCTGTTTCTGTATTTTAATGTATATCTTTGATGATCAGCTCACGAGGTTTGCTTGATTTATAGATTTTAAACAATCTGCATGTGGTACAGACTGACATATACATAAGACGGTGTAAATTAAGTTTGCCTCATACATGACTGAGTAGGGAAAAAAAACACAATTTTCTGTACTATGGAACAAACTATACTCATGATTATCACCATTATAGATAGAAAACCCAGACATATGTAGACATTTCATTGTGAGGTTTTAACCACAAAACCTCTTGGGGCAAATATACCCAGCTGTAACAACCAGCACGGAGCACTTTGGGGCCATGTGATTGCCCAACAAGCTCAGGAATACTCCCATATAAAAAATGTGAAGCGTGGTGGAAATGTGCATTTAAAACATGGATTTGTTGTGGATGCCCATTTTGGGCTCTCTGATGTTAGTGGAAATCTCATGGACTCTACCCACTGACAAAGATCAGCAGAGGCCTGAGGATATGGAGCTGGCTGAGGTTTGTGAATGATGGAAGGGTTTGCGAGGTTTATATAAGAACCATATACATTAGAATCTGTTTCATTAGAAATGCTGGATTTTTTTGAGCAGAGACTTTAATGTAAGACTGTTGCAAACTGTTACAATGGCTTCAAATGAAACTGTAGAATTGAGAGTGTATTTCGTTTGCTTAAAACTAAAAGAGCTACAATGCATTGTATGTGTTTTCTTACTACTATTAAACATAAAATTATATCCACCAAATTTTCATTTGAACCAAATGTGCCACATTTTTTTCACTTTATACTTCATTTGAATTTTAAGTGTATTACTTGCCTAATGTAAGCATCTCTCAAAACTGAATTGATCCAAAATGTGTTCTTTCTGATTGTGGATTCATAACCTGAAGCAAACTGGATATGGGAGCAATTCTTTTTCAACTCACCTGCTCTCCCTTCTCAGTTGTAATAATGCGTGATCCAATGCAAAACTATCAATGACAGATCTTTTCTGGTAGCAGGGTATTTTATTAGGTGTTTAAATAATCTTTTATTACACACTGTTCTTTTATGTTACAGATATTAAAAAAAAGGTTACATTTTAAATGCCTCGTCCTAATCCTCCAGATCTAAAATCCTCATCTCAACAGGGCTACCTCAAGAGGTTTTACAGTCTGAATACAGAGAGACCACAGACCTCCAATAAGAAGTGTGAGGTCTGTGTCAGCCATGGAGGTGAAGATCCGAGAAATGCAGAACTTCTTTGGTCTGAGAGAAACAGGAAACCTGGACCCTCACACCCTGGATGTAATGAGGGAAGCGAGGTGTGGTGTTCCAGATGTGGAAAACTACAGCTTTTACCCTTATAAGCCTAAATGGAGGAATAACATCATCACATACACGTGAGATTGCATTTCCTATGTCTCCCAAATTTCATAGTGAGACACCGTTCCTTGTGACTATAATTGAATACTATAAAAGATGATATTTCTGAGCAAAAATATTAACAAGCTAGTGTACAATCATACAATATAATGATGATTTTTTTTTCTTTTAAAGTTAAATCAGATTTTATGCTCATTTTCTTATTTGAGTTCACCCACAAGTCATCAAGACAAAAAAAACAAAAAAAACACAGGATACCATTGGTAGGATTTGTCTATATCAGCCACTTCATTTGCTCTGCTGTCACCAATATCAAATTATCTGTTAAGGATCTTGGTATTATTTTTGACCAGTCTCTGAATTCTGAATCTCACATCTTTAAGCTCATTCAGTCTGTTTTCATTTGTCTAAGAAGCATTGCAAAAATCAAGCCATTACAATCAGACAATGATTCAGAACTTATAGTACGCACTTTGTTTCCTCCCAACTAGTTTATTGTAATTTATTTTTCACCTACATCTCTCAGTCCTCCCAAGCTTGTCTTCAGTTAATCCAGAATGCAGCAGCTCCACTGATAGCATGAACTAGTAGGCACTTGCACATCGCCTCTGTTCTTGCTTCCCTTCAATTTCTTTCAGTGAAATTCAGAATACATTTTAATATTTTATTTATCACATATAAAGCCCTACAAAACTGACAAGACCAGGGCTGTCACAGACACATTCAGCCATTCATATCAATGGATAAGTATGTCCAACCTTTTGACTGGTACTGTATATAATAAAATGTTAAAAGAAGAGCCAATGCAATTGCAGCAATAAAAAAGTGAGTTGCTCAGGTCATCAACAGTTCTGTGCTGACTCACTGGAACATAAAGGCTTAAGTTTCATTTTGTTTATTTCATCATGCTGGGTTCAGACTTGCTTTCCAGCATCATTCCTGCAACTGTATGCTGCAATGGGCATGAAAAAAATCGCTACAAATCTGACAAGAATGTGAATTCTGGATACGTAGGTGAGGACATGCTGATCAAGGCCCTGAATACCATGAGGAATGTTATTTTTATAGATATAAATCTACTGCACGTTAAAGCAAATATACTGTAAAGCAATAAAGTGTTGATGGCAATTACAGCAGGAACTCTAAATAACACTACAATGGCAACATCTAACAATATTATACTGCAAAGCTTATATTCTACTTTTTACAATAAGAAAATTGTCTTGTAAGGTGCTGATGGTAAGACCATATCATGATAGCAATTTAAATGGTAGTTTTTGTAAGATTTCTTTTGACCACCAGAGGATACGTTAGTATTTGTAGCAACACATGTGGAAATGTGTTGCTCCTGATGCCTCATGTTTGTCTGTCTCTGTCGTTCGCATGTAGGATTGCCAAATACACTCCAGACATGATGAAAGAGGATGTGGAAAAGTCTCTTGGTTCAGCTCTGAAGATGTGGAGCGATGTAGCTCCACTGAAGTTCATCAAAGTCAACCACAGAAAAGCTGATATCGTCTTCTCCTTTTCCCGCAGAAGTAAATCTGAAAACATGTCTGAGGACTTACGGTCCATATAAGCCTTTTTTAAAATGCAGTTAATAAAAATCAGAGATAATGTAATGTGATCCTTTGTTTTCTTGTAGCTCATGGAGATTTCTTTCCCTTCGATGGACCCGGGGGCGTGTTGGCTCATGCATTTCAGCCGGGAGAGGGGATAGGTGGAGATGTGCACTTTGATGAGGATGAAACGTGGACGGCAGGCACGAAAGGTTTGTCAGTCAAACATGATGGTAGTTTGTGAATGAAAAGATGACACTAGCCAGGGATTTGGAATTTATTGGAAAACTGTTTTTTTGTGTGCATTAAATACCTAAAAACAACTGTTACTGTAGGCCTACTTGGCTGGTGTGGTATTCATCAATAAAGCTGATCACAAGTAAAAATGAAGCTCTCAAGCCCACACACGGCAGTGTTCCAGCAGTTTGTAACACCCCTACTAATGCCCACTGAATGGACTGATAACATCTGAAGTGGCTGTTTGTAATGAACTAATAGAAATTGTTTTTCACTGTGTTTCAGGTTACAGCCTGTTCGGTGTTGCAGCTCATGAGCTCGGCCACTCACTTGGTTTGACTCACTCAAAAGACCCCTCTGCTATCATGTACCCCAATTACAAACATCACAGCAATGCACAGTACTCTTTGTCTGAAGATGATGTGATAGGGATCCAAACACTGTATGGTAAAGAACAAATGAAAACACTGCAAACACAAGAAAAATGCTTTTATAAAACATTGAAGTAAATCTCTCAGAGCTTGTTATATATTATATATGCAATATTTTCTATCTTACTATTTTACAGGCAGGCCCAACAAAAAGATGGAAACCCAAACGGCTTCAAAAAAATGTGATCCCAGCTTTTCTTTTGATGCAACAACACAGATTCAAAATGAGATCTTTTTCTTTAAAAACAGGTAGAATCTATTAACTGTTTTAATTGCAAAACACCATAAATACCTTTGAAATGCAGCTCACTTCTGTTGTTTCACCGCAGGAACACGTGGATGAGAACAACAAGGACAACTTATTGGAACCGCCTAAGACAAGGCAACATCACCACATATTTTCCGAGCATCAGTTCTCACATTGATGCCGCTTATGACATCCCAGCCAAAGGCGTGGCGTACATGTTCACTGGTAGAGTAATGGGTAGCCTGCAAAGCATCACTTAGGCCATGTCAGCATGACAAGGCTTGATTTCCAGTAGCAGAACACGCAAATTACAGCCTTGTGCAACATCAGTGTTGCAGTTCATGCAAGAGGCTCATTGAGTTTGCAGGGCTTGTGGTATGTTGCTGTTTTTCATAATGTCCCCAAATGCAGTGACATGGCTGTATTTTTCCAGGTAATAAGTACTGGGTGGTTCAACAGCTTAAGATGAAAAGTCGCTCTGGCTCTATTTACGAGTACGGCTTCTCCTCCAGAGTCAGGCAGGTTGATGCTGCCGTGCATGTCAGCGAATATGGAAAAACAATGTTCTTCGTAGGAGAGTTTTATTACAGGTAACTTTTTAAAGTGCTACTTTAAATTTAGAATTTGTTTTGATCTTATATTTTAACATGAATTAAGACATGAACAGGAAAACCTGACCATTAGCTGGAGCTAAACTCTGTCACCTAGTGAACAATTTTTTTCTATTATTGCTTAATCTGCTATCACTTGCAAAATGCAAAATGTTAAACACTAGCTTAAATAACTCAGTTTCCTAAATTTCAAAAAGATGCCACTGGATTTTTGTCCTGTCTAAATCCCAAATACTTTCAATTTACCAAAATAAGGCAAAAAACAAACAAACAAACAAACAAACAAAACAAACAAAAAAAAGCAACAAATTGTCACATATAACAAGTAGAAACCAACAAATATTTGGCATGAAATAATTGACATTTTTGCTCTAAAGCACAGAAAATATGCTGACCCTGAAAAACAAATTATTTCTAAGAAAAAATAATTGAAAAAGCTGAACAAATGAATGTGTGCTTTAGATAATATGTTGACATTTCCATGCTAAATAAAAGGTACACAAGTTTTTGTTTATTTGAATGATATAACCTCAGGTATGATGAGCGCAAGAGGAGGATGGACCGTGGCTTCCCCAGACTCATCCACACGGATTGGTCCGGAGCCCCCAGAAGGGTTGATGCTGCCTTCAGGTTACACGGTAACTCATGAAGTTTAAAAATGTGTTGTTAAGCAGCCAGCTGGAAATAGAATACAACTGAAACAGAAGTTGATTTTTTTTTCCTAACTGAATTTAGTTTGAGGGAGTAGATGGGTGGAGTTTACACACCAAACACGCTTTGATACTGTACTTAAAACACCATCTACCCTAGTTTCAGAACAACATATTTCAGAAGTAGAAATAGAATTCTATTCACAGCCAAATTTGGTTTTCCACGTGCTTTATCATACTTTTTAAAATGACAAACATGAACACTGAGAAAAGATTTAAAAACTCAAACTCCATCTAACCACTTTCTTAAACACTCACCCAACTTACAACCACACCTCAGCTGTTAACCTAACAAGCATGTGTTTGAACTGCTTTCATATTTTCATATCTGAAAAAAATATATGAAAAAGCATGAAAAATGTTTACTAAGATAACAAATTCATAAACTAAAAGGATAATGAATACTGTTTAATAACTGTCTAACAATTGGGCTATATATAAACTATATCTTGATTTTTTTTTATAAGGTCGCAGCTGGTGTTTATAAAATTTGGTAAACCATTAATGAATGTTCCACAGTTCATACATTTGTTGGATGCCTGTTATTGTTTGGGCTGTGATAGATCCACTCACTGTTTTCCTATAATTTTCTCTGGACAGGTAACATCTTCCTCCTCAGTGGAACAATATCCTACCAGTATGACTTCATACAAAAGCAGGTCGTGAATGTAATTCCAGGAAACTCTTGGCTGGGATGTTGATTTGATACAGTAGTGAGCAATACAGTGAGAATTCCTCCATTATAAAATTCAAAGGAACTCTGATGATGTTAAACTAAGATAACCGTGTTGTGTGGGACTGAATTATTTAGGTTGTATTTAGATTTTTGAAGCATATTTGTGTGTACCTGTATGTAAATTATAGCGCCGATGTCCTTCCTGATGTACAATGGTACTTATGCTTCTTAATCTATGCGTGAATACACAAAGGACTTGAGAGCATCAAATGTAAAGTGTACATATTTTTTTCTCAGTATTTTACACTTTTTCCAAACACATGTACTCAAATCTTCTTTCAAAAATTACATTCAGTTAAACTACGTACATTTGATAAAGACTTTGCCTTTATCTACTTCAGGAAACCTGTTCATAAAGCCTACTAGTGAACTCATCAGTGTTTGTTATTAAACTCAACTCAATAAAACATCATTTTTGTTAAGCACCTCATGGTTATGTCACTGTCATCTTTACAAGGAAGGAAGCTTGCACATTGTTACTAGCACAAACAATATGCAAATAACCCAAAAAGTGCAGGGAATCAGCTTTTGTTTTGAAAGGCTCCTTAAGATTTGTGCAAATGACAGCAAGAGGCAGTTCTAACTGCCATCACTGGATCTCAGTGCACACATCACAGTCCTATTTACCCATCAATGACAGTCACACTACATTAAAGGTTATTGAAGTACATCAAACACAGAAAGTAGGAAATTAATTTGTGTAATCTGCCACAGAGCGTTACAAAAAGGAATGAGCTTTTACACGCATGAAACCCTTTGGATACCTCAGAAGAAGATTTTAACAAGAGGAGATAAGTCTCATTTAATGGGGATGGTCCTGCCTACAGCAGTTTTAGTACACAGTGCCTATGCAAAATAAAACTCCCAAAAACTCAAAGGCATCAAAAACTCCGGAATAAAACAATTTAAGTATCTCTCAAAAGGAAATCCCCAGCAACAGACCCAAACAAGATCTCCACAGCTGTTTTGGCAGAAAGGTAAAACTGAGCATAACAGCTCCCCCCACTGTTTTCAGAGGGGCCACTCTACTACCCTCCTTCTCCTGCTGCGGTGGCTTTTCTTTTCATGTACTGTGCGCTCTTATTGAGATTTTATCTGAACAATATGCACCTCAGGCTGTCGAGGCTGCCCTTTTAAGAGGATAATGGATGGAGAGAAGAAAACATTTTAACAGAATGTCTCTTGCTGATTTTTGGCTAGTACTGCTGGGCTGTTTATCGCTGTATGATGCAGTGTTTACCATGGCCCCAAAGGTTATCCTTGAGGACAAAAACATTGCCATGGTAATAATATGTGATTAAAAAAAGGAGCTTTACATATTTATTATGAAATAAATCATTGTAATAATATAAAAATTATGCCACTTTATCACTTTTAAATTCACCTTCCATCTCTATATTTACATTTCTTGGTTCAGCGTTTCCACTGGGATGGCTTAAATGTGAAGCATCACCACTAGCTCTTTTGTCTGGTATCTTCACTAATTTGTCAACATTTTAGTTACATAATTGCAGTCTAGATTGCATAGAAATATGACTGTGGACTGGCAACTGATAAAACTGTTTTAATGACGATGCAATGATTTGTCTGACCCAAGTGGTGCTGCTCTCCAGTTCTGCTTCACTTCTGCATCACTTTTGTCTACAGTACGTGGCACTTTTGAAACCAAGCAGGAGTTGACCAAAGTAGAAATTATCCCACTGGATTTTGAGCAGGTGAACAGTGGTACAGCAAGCACCCTAATCCTCTCCAAGGGTGTACTTTGGGAATTAATTTATGAATTAGGGTTAGGATAAGGGTGGCGAAGCCAGATGATCACCTGGTTTGTGGGATTATCTTTGTTAACGCACACCCTTTCGTAAGCCCTGATGGCTCACAGACTTTCCTGAACGGGGTCAGGGAGGGGACACAAACTTTCAGAATATGTGATATATGCACTGTTGCGCAAAAGTCTTGAGCCACCACTCATTCCTTTAGATTTTGCTAAGGAAATAGGAAACAGGGCAGTGATTTATTAAAACATGCAGGCATACATGGAAAAACAGCACAGAAGGCGAAAACAGGGTTTGTACAATTCTAATGAGCTTTAAAGTCAGTATTGACCACCTTTATTCTTCAGCACAGCCTGAACTCTCTCAGGCAGCTTTCTTCTCATGTCTTTAAGTAGTCTTCAGGAATAGTTCTCCGGGCTTCTTGAAGGACATTCAGAGCTCCTCTTTGGATGTTGGCTGCCATTTATTCTGTTCTCTGTCAAGATGATCCCACACTGCTTCAGTAATCTTGAGGTCCAGGCTCTGGGGAGACCAATCCATGACTGATGTTGATTGTATGTTTTTCTATTCAGGTATGCTTTCACTGCACTGGCAATCAGATGCTTTCCAGATGGTATTGCCTGCTGGATAAAAATCTGATGATATTTTCACCACTGGCTGAAATGCAGCCCCAAACCATGACAGAGCCTCCACCTTGTTTTACAGATGGCTGTAGACACTCACTGTTGTATCTCCTGCCTGAGCTCCTCTGTACATATTGAGAACAATTGTAGACAAAACTTTCAAATTTGGATTAATCACTCTTTTACCTCCTGAGCTACAGCCACCCCTGTACTGATGATGAATATATTTTCTATCTTTGTAATGCGCTTTTCTTTTTAGTCTATAATAAAGTTCATCTGCAATTTCTCTGCCCTCTTTATTCATAATAGGTTACAGCTAGTAGGACTATATGAGTGGCACATACTGACACAGAGTGGCACAGCAAAACATTGGGAAACAATTTAAGCTGTTGTGTTTTTTTTCTTGATTGTGTCTGAACTGTCATGTTGTGAAATGCTCACGTGCTTTGCCTGGATGCTACAATTTCAACATTAGGACCACACAGTTTGTTGATCCACATGAGATGAGATCCAATAAAGGAAGAAGCCTGAGTCACCGTTTTCAACATGGATATGGATAAATTAAGGATTTTATAGTTTAGTGTTTCATGTGCACACAATACAATAATGATTAGGCACAAAGCAAAAACAGGCCTAGGAAATGAACTGAGTGCAAATGATACATCTCACAAGAGTAAGAGGCCTTCACATGGCTGGTTACCAAAATTCCTCCCCTGAGTTTTAGTTTTACCACCAAAGGTTGAAATTTTCTGCTGACACTCCATGCAGTGGAGTTTTACACAATGACTTTCATTTCTACACAACAGCAATGTCTCTATGATAGATACTCACTCTGGTGATTTGTATAAAATGGTTGGTTGTCTTAAAGAGAAAAACTATTAAAATTTTTTTTATAACTGCTTCAAATCAGATTTGAGGGAATGCTGACCATTTTATTCCCATTAGGTATTAATGAAAAATAGGCAGTAATTATGGTGTAAGTTGGCTAGGAAATGCTGATTTGTCAGAAAATGAGCTCAGATGTTCTCATTTCTGACAGTCAGGCATATTTACACATGCAAGATGTCTATGTAACTGGTGATTCATTTTCAGCACATGAAAACGATCACGCAAACATCAAACAGGTCTTGACCATATGAGTCGTAATAAAGACTGGTTAAAGACATTATCTGAAGACTCAGCAGAGAGAACTAGTGTTCATGAACATCTCAACCAGAAGCAGCTGCTGGAACAAAAGTGTGTAAGCAGGTCAAATATGGTAGGAATCTCTAAACATGGACCTACAGAAGGTCGTGTCATTCAAATTATGGTAAATTTCATTTATTTTTAATTTTAATTTTCATCAGCATTTACAGATTTTTCCTTGCTCTAAGTAAAATTTAGAGTAGCGTTACTGCAAGCTTTTTGCAGTAATGTTATTGGCATCCAACTGCCAATAAGTTGCTGTAAAATACAGCAACCTGTTTACAGTGTAGATATCAAAAGGATGACAGTTGAAACAATTAAGCAGAAATGTACCATTGTTTGCATTTAAATGTCCAAATCTACAATTTATACAATTATTTCCCCTTCACAGCGGTACTTCTTTTTGTATTGGCATGCTGGAAAAAAAACGAGTAGGATAGGAAAAATGTATTTTTCATCATGGGGATAGTCTGGACCCTATCCCAACTGTCATAGGGCGAAAGGCAGGGTACACCCTGTACAGGTCGCCAACGTGTCGCAGGGGTAACACAGAGAGACAGACAACCATTCACGCTCACATACACGCTATGGGCAATTACGAACCACCAATTAACCTAAGCCCACTAACTGCATGACTTTAGACTGTGGAAGGGAACCGGAGTACGCGGTCAAAACCCACGCAAACTCCACACAGAAAGGCCTGGTCGTAAATGGAAATGATTATATGATCCTTAGGTTATAACTTCTATGTGAAAGTGATGCTGCCACAGCATCCTTTTGCTAATACCCTCGTTGTTGTGGTTATGAAAGATTCAAGCATAAATGAGATCTTTGTGTTGCTGGACAACAAAAAAATTTTTTGTAAAAAGAGTAAAAGAAGAATCTCAACATTGTGAAACACTTAAGACGTACAGTAAATTAAATACTTCTTCTTCTTCGTCCACTTCTTCTTCTTTATATTATTATTATTATGTTAATTTTTTCAAAAAAAATGTAACTTTCAGGTTCTGGTTTTATTTTGACAACTCGTAAATGCTACCGGATATCCGGTAAAGTAATGATTCCGTCTCCTTTATCCACAAATATTTACTGTGTTATAGTAAAACTGTCAGACATTCGCTTTTTTACTCTAATGTTTAATATGTCCGTGGGTTGAACTATGCTGCCGAAACATTGATTTTGTGCACAGCTGCTAGCGGGTTAATGTTAGCATTTAGCCGCTCTGTTGTATGTAAACAAAGCGATGAGGACAGGACGGCTGAAGGTTCCGGTTGACACGGAAACTATCAGTGAGGAGCACGAAGTGAAATAAGTGTTTGCTGCAATTTGATTTGGGTAAGTTTTGCTCCTAGTTAGTCCTTACTCCTATGCATGAGGTTATTGTTCAGGAGTCGGTGTTCGTCTTGCTTACAGTCTGAATGAGGTGCGCCTGCAGACTGAAACGCAGCTACATCATAAATGTCTCATTAACGTTTCTTCGCAGATGCTCCTGTCTGCCCTCCATGGAATCACTCAGCACGTTTGAATCTGAGATGGAGGCTGATGGACAGGGGAGCTACTCTCTGTTTCCTGCTCTGGACAGCATTGCAAGTCTGTCCGGCACCACTGAAACTCTGGAAAGGTGGTTCAGAATAATCAGATTTTGAAACACGTCCTGCTGTAGCCACTTGCAGTATTAAGAGCAGCCGAATCCTCAGATCGTTGACAAATTGAAAGAAAAACTCTTATTAAGTGTCTCAGTAAGGTCTTATGCTGCCAGAACAGCTTCAATGTGCATTCTTCTAAAATATATTCCCTTATTCAGTGTTTTGATGACACTGACAAATTGGTTTAAACTGATTGACTGTCAGTAGGCTATAGCCGATGTGATTCATATTGTTTTCATACTAATCAGAGCATTTATTGGCCCCTTGTGTTCTACTGGGGGAGGCACTGTTAGCATATAAATCTATCATCAAGACATTGTTTTTAAAACACTTCTAAGTGCACAAATGGATCCTGCAGCAAAACAGAGCCACCAGTTCCTCTCACTGTAGGGGTTAAAGGCGAAAGGCTTTTCTTGTATGTTGTCACCTCTCTGCATAAGCCACCGTTACCTTTAAACATGTAACTGTATCAAGATAAAGTGGGAAATGGCCGTGCTTGCAGGAAATCAAATCGATTTTTTGAACTGCAAATAAATCAAGTAGGTGTCTTACACCAGATGCCACTGACGTTTTTCCCTGTTTGCAGTGAACCACCCAGTGAAATAGCAGAGAAACCGAACCTGACATGGCTCGATGCTGCACAGGTATTTGCCACGTATTTATAAAATTTCAGTAACATTCACAGCTGTTAGGCTTTTGGGGGTTTTTTTTGTAACAAGTTTTTTTTTTTCTTTTCCTTCTTTCCCTTACATAGATTGTTTTGGAGGAAGCTGGACGCCCCATGCACATAAAGGAAATTAAACAGAGAATCATCGACAGGGGACTTGTTCAGTCCAAGTACAGCATTCCCCTCATTTGACACACATTTATCTGTCTAGAGTTTTAGAGCATGTTTAAGTCCTGTCATTAAAAAATAGTCAGTAAAGAGTTTTCAGTATCAATTTGATGATTTTTTTGCTTCAGGTGGACAGTATCAGAACAAATACATGAAAACTTAAGTCTGTGCAGGACTGCTGCCTTGTCAATGGGTAGATGATAAGAGAAGGGTGGTACCATTGGTTTATTGATACTATTGTCATTAAGACTTTGCTCACATTGTTGCTTTCTCCTTGACAGTGCAAAATCAAGCCTGGAAGCTGTCATGTACCGCGAGGTAAGGGGGATGTTTGAGACTCACGCTCACAGCAGCCTCTGCTGTTGAGTACAGTAAATTACACCATTGCTTGTTCAGTGGATAGGGTACAGTTGCCATTTGTATTTCTGTTAGTATCTTTTGATTTCCCATCCTCCTTCTTTGACCTTTTGTTTTTTTTTTTTTGTTTTTTTTTTAATCATCTTTTTTTAAAAACGAGGCAGACATTTCTTGGCTGTAATGGGAACAAATGGTGCTCCATGCATTCTGATGCGTGAGCCTTAAACCTCTTATCTTATAATGGTTGAATGGATCTAAATTGACCCCAAGATTTTGTGACTCAAACCCAGCCTTTCCTGCCCCTTGCATTTGGCCTCAGTCTTGCATTATGTTTCAGACACAAAAAGGCAGCAGGAGGTTCAAGAGGATTGAAAACAGAAACGGAGTCTTTGCACTGCTGGTGAGTCATCTGAGATACTGATGCCACTGTCATACCAAATCTGAATATTAGTATAGGATACTGCAAATTCACATTGCTTTGTATGCCATACTGATGGTTATGGATAAATATGAAAATCGTGCTTTTTCACACAAGATCTGGGCCCAGGCGTATAGAGGGATACACATCACTGTGCAAAAAAAAAAAAATCATATATAAAGAATTAAATTTCCACATTATTACAAATAGTGTAACCAATAGTTTTGACCAATGTGCATTAACCCTGTCTGAGTAAAATAAGTTGAGACGCAGAGTTCAGTTATTTGTTTTAATTTCTTGTGTTTTAACAACTTGTGCACATTTTGTTTGGTTTAACTTTTATTGTTTGTCATAAAGCACTTTAAGTGGAAGCTGCATCTGTGTTGTCTTTTTTTGTGTACATTTCATCATCCTGATGGCAGCACAAGCATTAAGTTCAGGCGCTCCTGCTACACATGAACAGTCCTCTGTCTTTGTCTCCCCTCCACCTCTATGTCCTTACAGACTGATGAGGAGCGGCAGCAGGCCCTGCAGGCCTTCACTGCCCAGTCTTTCCTCAGTTCGCCTCAGCAGAATACCATCTCTAGTTCTGGCTCAGGAGTCGTGGCGCCTGCCTTCCCATCTCCCACGAGTTCCTCTGAGCATAAGGCCAAGATGAAGAGGGGTCCGCGAAAGAACCAGAACGAAAAGTATAGACTCAAGTACCTTAGGCTGCGCAAAGCTGCTCGTGCCATGATATTTGTAAGTAAACCATGTTTCCATTAAAAAAAAAAGTCTTACCTCATGCATATACATTCACCAGCAAATTTAATAGGTACACCTATTCAGCTGCTCATTGATGCAAATATCTAATCACCCAATCACATGATAGCAACTCAATGCATTTAAGCATGTAAACATGGTCAAGACGAGCCACTGACGTTCAAACAGAGTATCTGACTGAGGAAGAAAGGCTATTTTTGTGACTGAATGTGGCATGGTTGCTTGTGTCAGACATGCTGGTCTAAGTACAGACAACCATCTCTAAGGTTTACAGAGAATGTTCTGGAAAAGAGAAAATATCAAGTGAGTGGCAATTCTCTGGGGGGAAATGCCTTGTTGATGCCAGGAGAGAATGGCAAGACTGCTTTGAGCTGAAAGGAAGGCAGCAGTAACTCAAATCACCACCTAGTGCAGCCAAAGTATGCAGAATAGCCTCTCTGAATGCATAACATGTCAAACTTTGAAGCATGTGGGCTACAGCCGCTCCTCTCAGCTAAGACAAGGAAACAGACTACAGTTCACATGGGCTTACCAAAATTGTACAGATGAAGATTGGAAAAACACTGCCTGTTCTGATATCTTCATTTCTTTCTGTGTATGGTAGCGTCAGAATTTGATAAAACAACATGAAAGCATGGCTCCATCCTGCCTTGGATCAGTGGTTCAGGCTGCTGGTGGTGTAATGGTGTGGGGGATATTTTCTTGGCACACTTTGGGCCCACTATGATCAGTGTACTCATCTTCACCATGTCACAAAGCTCATACCATCTTAAACTGGTTTCTTTAACATGACAATGAGTTCACTGTGCTCAGATGGCCTCCACAGTCACCAGACCTCAATCTAACAGATCACCTTTGGGATGAGGTGGAGCGGGAGATTCACATCATAAATCTGCAGCAACTGTGTGATGCTGCCATGTCAGTATTGACAAAAGTATCTGAGGAATGTTTCCAGAGCCTTGTTGAATTAAGGCAGTTCTGACAGCGAAAGGGTTTCCAACCTGGTACTAGCAAGGTGTACCTATTAAAATGTCTGGTGAGTGTATGCAATGACAAGAAAAGTATGTCATCTACCCTGCTTACACTGAAGTGTAATTTTACCCACAGGAGAATGCAGCTGTCTGTGATGAAGTTGCCCACATAGAAGAAAAGTTTCTGAGAGCAAAGGAGGAGCGCAGGTGAGTACAGGTGACTCCTGTACACTAAAGGTGAAACTGGCCAGTTATGCATTTACCAAGGACAAACCTTACTGTGTTACTTTTATGTGTTTTTTGTTTTTTAAAATACTGAATGGTGTGATTTTGCTAAAATGATCATGTTTTTCAGGTTCTTACTAAAATCCTTGTTGCAATACCAGTCTCTGTCAGAGGGGGAGCTACTGCCCACACCCAGCTCAAGCGCTCATCCACCTTTGCCACCAGTGGTGCTGTCCTCAGGTCCCTCTGGGGCTTCAGGTCTGTCCACGGCACACAGTGTCTCATCAACAGTGCCAGCAGGGGAGGAAGGCGCGCTTAAAAAACCCAAAAAGGAAAGGAAGGAGCGGGGGAGGGAGAATGGAAAGGAAGAATGTGAGTGTTGTGATCAAGCAATTTATTCAGAGAGAAAGGACATTGCAGTGTTGCTGTATAGTCTTAAATTGTGCTGAAATTGGGTTTTTAGTTCCAAAGAAGATGTCTAAGAAGAGAAAACTTGTAGACGGCTCACGGAAGCTGGTGCAGCCCATCCCTCTCGACTCTTCTGGCCGTCCCGTCTTTCCCATAGTTCTGGGAGGTTTGACAGTCTACAGTCTGGGAGAGGTTAGTGTCTGAGTGACAGTAAACCTGTGAGCTGAGGTTTTAAAGTACCGATCTTTGGTGTAGAGTGGCTCTAAAGACGGGACAAAATGTGGATAAAACCAAGCCTCTCTAAAAGCTGACACTAATGACTGAATCCGTCTTGGCTCCCCTCCAGATCATCACAGACAGAATGCTGTTTCATGATGAGTGTGCCATTTATCCAGTGGGCTTCTGCAGCACGCGCATCTTTGCCAGCATGAAAAACCCCGACCAGCAGTGTCTCTACACCTGCCAAATCAAAGACGGGGGAACTGGTCCACAGGTCAGTTTTGCCAATTCTTTGTCTTTTGATACACGTTTATAAAAAGCCTACATAATATTTAGTCTGTTCACTTCCAGGTGAACACATTAAGATATGTTACTTTAAACATTTTTTTCCCAAACACCCTTCATCCCCAGTTTGAGATTGTGCCCGAAGAAGATCCTCAGAATGCGATTGTAGCTTCCTCTGCTCTGACGTGCCATGCCAACCTACTGAAGGCCATCGCATCTGTCAGGTAGCAACTTCCCCACAGAAACTTTGACTGATTTAGAATTATTCTGAATAAATGAACAATCATGACAGAGGTTTTGTGTTCCAACTGTTTTATCTGCTAATTCAACTTGAATTAGTTTTTGTCGCCTTCAAGTAAAACAAATCCTTCCACGTATCTTTTAGTTCCAAGTCTGTGGCATTGATTGTTCCATCAGGGGCCGACTTCTTTGGCTTTTCTCATCCCACGATCCAGAATCTCATCCAGAGTTGTCCTGGAGCTCGTAAGTGTAGCAAGTAAGTGCACGCTGCTCTCTGACAATTTGAGTATATTCTGCTTCTCTAAGTTTAGCTGACTTGCGTTCAATCAGAGGTCTTTACATTTCTGTATAAATAGTTTTGTTGTCTTTTTTTTTTAATTGCTTTTTTTTTTTAGCTACAGATGGATTCGTTTTGAGGTGTGTCGCCCTGGTGATGGCCAGGTCCCTCACAGCCTATCAGAGGACGATGCCTCGATTAACTTTGAAGCGTTCCAGAGGCACCACGGCTTTGATGAGAACATCAAGACCGAGCATATCACAGGCATGCACTTTCAAAAATTTCACACTGGGTGCACTGTACAGTGAGTCACAGGTGGAGTTAGTGGTTAGGACACACATCAGAAACTGTCTCAACAAAGCAGATGACTCAGCTGTGCTTTGCTCTGCAGGAGTGTCTGTGTTGTTTGTCACAGATGTTGGTATTTGGATTTCAAAGCCGTTTTATTTGTTTTGCCAACGCTGACATGAGCACTCAGCGCGACACTGACAGTGACTCCTCTTTCTTCCTCTTCCCTCAGGACAGACACCGCAGTCTCCTAGCTCCTCTCATCAGCACCACCTGACTTCCCCCACCATGAAGCCCTCTACCTCATATTTCAGCTCCTGATACTCTGCACTGGAGCACCTCAGAAATTGAGGCCATAGCTGATCTTAGTTGTTGTGAATATTCCTTCTTATTTGCAAGATGCAGCATTCCCCCCCCACCCACCAGGATTAAGGATTCATAAAGATGAGATAACCCAAACCTGTCGTTCTTGTTGTCACTGTCTTGCAAACCTTGATACTAATATACTGGATATGAATGGTCAGTTAAATTAGCCCTAAACAAGTCAGTGACAGCATAAACCCAACACCTGAGGGGTGTACTATGAAGCAAGTTTGGCATAGCTGTGGCTTTTTTTCAACTGTTATTCCTCGGGCTTACTGAAGGCCATAAAAGTGGACGATTCATTAGGCTCATTGTCTGCAAAAAAAAAAAAATGGACTGAGTGCTGCCTACTTTAGCCAAGAGGAATGGGTCTTGGTGACGTATAAGAGAATATTAAAGCAAATGAGCACAATTGCTGCAAAATCTTGGTGCTGCTGTTTATACCTAAAGTGAAAGCTGCACAATAGAGAAACTCATCAAGCTTTAAACTTGAACCGCTTAAATAAATGTGATTATTGGTGCTTTCAGGTCTGACAGTGTAAGATAATAAAGTTGTTTTTGACCACATCAAATTAATTTTATTTTATTTATTGGCTTATATCTCCTCTTCCAAGCCTTCACCTTTGCACCAGCATGGAAACCACCAAAACGACTCTTTGTCTCAGCTGGAATGGGGCGGTATTTTCCAGGTTTGCTCCGTTTCAATGAAAAAAGCTTTTGTCTTGAGTAAACTTTTCTTCCCAAAGTATTCATCAGTACTTGACAAAAACAAAAATATCAATAAAAATACAAAAAAACGGAGTAAAGTTTGAGTAAAGATCGGAGCTACCAGACTTTGCTGCTACCAGCTGAAGCGCATGATTATTGTCTGTGGTTAAAACAAAAGACCTGTAACCTTAATCTTAAGGTTATCTCCTTGATCTGTTCTATCAGCTGCACTACAGAAGTATAAAATAGATTTGCAGCAAATCACAATTATTCATTTTATTCATAGCTAACAATGCATATAACTTCCTCTGTCAGATCGACAACTGTAATTGCTTCATTCAATGCTGTTACTAATGTACAGTTAAACAGGCTTCATATAATGTATTCCTTCTGTGGAGAATCTTTTAGAGCAAATGTGGTGCCTACAGATGATTTTCAACCAAAATTCTAAACACAATCACCTTTGGTGTGCAACACAAGTTTTAGTAGTGATCAAACCAAGGTATGACTGCCAGTTTTGTGACACTAAAAACTGACTTTAGGCTCCAATCCCTTGCTAACCCATTAATCTTCCTTTAAAGTACACCCCTTTGCGCAGTATGCATATAAATATCTGTGCTATATTTTGGAAACTGAGGTCCAGCTGAAGTTATGTTTCATTTTTATTGCTATAATCTTACTTAATAATTGCAAGTTGCATGGAAAACCATGTGGAAATGGTTGCTATGCTTTCCCATATACAGGTTTTGATACATATTGCCCAGGTATTTAACTGGTACATTTCAGTAGAGTTTTTCTAGTTATGACAGGAAAATGGTGTTCATATTAAGCCAAAAAAAAAAAAAAAAAAGCACTCTATTTTGTCCTTGTTTTGAGGAAAAGTGTTGGATTTGAATGCAACACATCAGATAACCCTAGTTGTCATTTATTTGTGCAGATTTTGAGTCAAAATGACTTGTGTTGTAAATGTCAGCTTACAGTGTTAAAATAAACATCTGTCATGCTTTTCTACATTCACACAGTCCAGTAATTATCTGCAGTGAATGTTTCAGCTTATGTTATACAGAAAAAAAAGCATCTGTCTGCATTTACAGAGAAAGCATTGAAGTACATATAATCATTTGTCACACAGGTTTCTAGATACTTTATTTTCCCCATGGGGAAATCTGAATTAGACTCCTTGCCATCCAAGCCATATCTGTTACATAGCAGCACTGGTCTAATGGCATTACTTTACATTCCAGTGGGATGAGACACTTAATGATGAGACACTTAAGTGAACAAATGAATGCGACTCTCTGACTGTGACAGTGGTAGAAAGGAAGTGAAATGCAGTCAAGATACATATATTATCCAGATACCATTAACTGAGACTATTAGGGATTCCATGTCCAGCCTTATTTATTACTACCCCAAATGCTTCTGTTACTATTAATTCTATGATAATCAGACCAATATTACTTCATTTAAAATTAAAAATCTTGAAGACAAACATTTTTAATCAATTTGTCTTCTCGCAGTTTCAGGGTCAGTAGCTTTTCCCATTGCCTCATTTCCCTGAAGAGTGAGTGATGATAAAAGGAGGTGCTGGTAAAATCCAACTGGCGCTGTAGCCTGGGCGGGCTTTAAAGTCACAGGGCCACTCTCTCCACGCGTATCAAACAGTGGCAGATAACTGGGAGTTTGAACCCAGTGGGAGTTACGCCCACATGGAGCCCAAATTTCCGAGACACAGACCTTGATTAAAAAGAAAAGAAGTGATTTTCATCAGACCAAATCTGACTACATCTTAGATGGTATAACTATAGAAGTACAACTTGGACAGCCACAGCTGCGGCACCCAGGGTCTGTGTATAGACTGCATCCTGTTTGTCTCTGGGATGGATCCTGAAACGGAAAACCACAATGCAGGACTTTTTTTCTGAAAGAGATGTGCTAGCCTGTAAGACCACAAGAAGAGTTTGCAAATCAGGATAGTAAACCAAATAGCAGCACAATACTCTCAAATAAAGAAGCAGGTCACTTTGAGTCATGTGTATGCTTTCAATAAAGACATCTCAGAGGAAAATGGAAAATCCATCTTTAGCTTTTGGTTAAAGAGAAAGTCTGTAAATGTTAAAGTTATGCCAGAGACACACTGTGTCCTGGCAGCATATCTAAGAAAAGAAAAAAAGGAAAAATGCTTCAATGATCTACTGGAAGCAAGAGCAGGAGCTTCTGAACACGTAAAACTTGAGCTGTTTGCGGCAAATAAAACTGTAGCAGTATTATTCGGGCCAAACCTGATAGTAATGTATTTAAATGAACTAATTAATTAAACCAAATAGCATGCACTTTCTTCCTCACACTTTTCAAGCGTAGAGTTGGTTTCACATGCAGACAAATCTGGATCATAGATCAATCTTGTTATTTAGTGATCTGAATTATTATTTTACCCGTCAGTTCAGTCAAGATTTATTTATTCATGCCCACAGACTGTATGTAAAATATGAACCCAGCCAGTGAAAAGCAGAACCAATGGGAAGGTGCATTCTTTAATACTTTTGCCCCATTTTGATGCTGTAAGTCAAGTCACACCTTCTTACCTAATCCTATAATTAAGCAGATATTAGGCTTCAGAAAGCGATACTTGTTTATCCAATCAGGTTGCACTTGTCCAAATGTGGTGACGCTCTCTTTAAAAACAGTAATCCACAAACAAGTCGGTGTAACAGACTTGTTTAGATTTGATCCCACTACTTGGCGAGGTTTAACTACAATGCATGTACTACAATGAAAGCATTCTGGAGAATGATGACCTGTGTGCCTTGTGTTTGGTATCTTCTCTTCTGCATGTGCAAAGCCTGGATGCTAGTTTCTCATGCAGAAACTCAGTGTGTTGTTATTTGGATAAAGAAACCTGCAAAATGGGAGTGAGCATAACTGCTGCAATGTGCGCTCATCTCTCTTCGTGTTGTAATTCCTTAATAAACACATCAACATTTTATACTTTGTACCTTTAACTCTTAAAATGTTATGCTGTATGATGTATGTTATGGAGGCCGAAGAATGCATGGCGAAGAGACCTCCAAAAGATACAGAGGAGTTAGGATACACTTGGCATCAGGTCGAGACAAGGGTTCAAGACCGAGCACTTTGGAGGATCCTTGTCCTTGACTATACCGCAGGATAGGTGTTGGGTGTAAGTAAGTAAGTATTGCTGTAAGGTTAAAAAAAAAATGTAACTGGTGCTGATTGGGTTTGAAAACGCATCAGAGCCACTAAACAAACACTGGTTAATTGGTTAAACAACAATGCAAAACAAGCAGTTATGCAGTGCTCGCAGATCCACATTACTTTTTTAACTAATTGTTTTGTGTGGGTAAACATAAATAATAAACACTCCACATTACACTGGATGCGTATGGTACAGGCAGTATTGGAACAGCAAGTAAAACCTTATCTTTTGAACTGGAAAAAAAGATTTAAAAAAAAACAATTATAGGTCTATATAGAAAACTCCCAAAGTAATCCTTTGGTCTAAGGAGAGGACACTAAGCATTAAACGCTGAGGAAAGGCCAAAAACGGAGCATCTGAATAACCAGTCAGATTTAGAGAGGTCCTTCTGAGCAGCCAATTTTGTTAAATGGACACTGCTGTGGATGTTTAGACTAACCCCACAGTGACACTGGACGTGCAATGTATGCTGACTATGTGTGCAGAGCAGGTGGCAGAGCAGAATGTGTCTTTTTAATGGTTACACCTGCAGTGTACACTCTGTGCAGGACTGCATGAGCCACAGACAAAACAACATGGTGAACTTTTCTTTTGGGATTGTATTTTGCTTTTGGCTCCACCACAACATTGTAAAAGTTCAAGTTTTTAATCGAGTTGGTATAAAATGGTTACAAGTGCCACTCATCAGCTCCATCACTGTTGCCAAATATGGTCACTTCAGGCTCCAAAAATTGCGTCAGTTGCTGCCAAACCCGAGTCTGGCAATTCCACCACCTACAGAATAACTGGTGACATCACAGTAAAGTATGACCCCTTCTTTTACTGATTCTATGTTCACCCCTAAATGTTACAAATGTGGCTCGGGTGGTAGAGCAGGTTGTCTAACTGCTAATTACAGGAGTGATTTGAGGTTCAGCCGGCTCTTCCTGTCCACATGCAGAAATTTCCTTGGCCGAGACTCTGAAACCCAATTTGCATCTGGTAGGAGGGGAGCACTAGAGATGGCAGCTCTTCCACCACTGATATGTGAGTAGGTATTGTAAATTGTAAGCACTACTAGTCTACTACTACTAGTCCATTTACCGGAGCAGATTTTGGCTACTTTTGCTACTCTAACATTATGTCTTTATGAAAGTTTGGTCATAACATGCAGACTTTCATCACAGCTGAAGGCAGAACTGAGTAATCACCTGCAAGTGTTACTAGGTGTGACTCACATATAGAGCACTTTCCATTCATCTGGTAACTCTTCCCTGCCACCCAGAGCCTGTCTCAACTCCTTCCCTAACTATGAGCATCATTCTTCCTTCTTGACCTTCCAGCACTTAAACCTTGACTCTGGCTTCACTTACTTCCATTCCTTGATGTTCAGAGTCATCCTACAGACTACAATCCATTGCTGCCTAGTTACAATCTCCCCTGCCGCCACCCTGCAGTCTCCTATCACATTTGATCCCTGTTATCCTTATGGAATGTAGGCCTAAGTTGCATGTGACAAACCCAAAGTCACAGCCATGAAGGTTTAGTTCATCCTGAGGTTGGGGACAAAACCAAAGTCTGCTGTTTGGTGCCAGTTTAGATTTAGGACAGTTTCACATGCAGAGAAATCATTCATCAGTGCTATAATAAAAAGACACCTAGACTGTCTGCATTGGAGATTAATACCAAAGTCAACCAAACTATGAATAAATAATATGGAATTATTAAGTAAACAAAAAATGTTAAACAATCCAGAATATGTTTTATATTTTAGATTCTTCAAAGTTGGCTCCTCTTGCTTAGATGACAGCTTTGCACATCTTGGTATTTTCTCTGTCAGCTTTATGAGGCAGTCACCTGGAATGCCTTTCGATTAACAGCTGTGCCTGTCAAGAGTTATTTTCTTGAATTTCTTGCCCTCTTAATGTGTTTGAGATCATCAATTGTGTTGTGAAGAGGTACAGTTGGTATACAGTGAATAGCCCTTTTTGAGTAATGTTCTAACCCATATGATGGAAAGAACTACTCAACTAAGTAAAGAAAAACGACAGTCTATCATTGAAGGTCAGTCAGTCTGAAAAATTTCAACAACTTTGAAAGTATCCTCAAGTGCAGTCGACCATCAGACATTATGATAAAACTGTCTCTCATCAGGACCGCCCCAGGAAAGAAAGAC
Source organism: Pterophyllum scalare (assembly GCA_024447675.2). Classification (NCBI taxonomy): domain Eukaryota; kingdom Metazoa; phylum Chordata; class Actinopteri; order Cichliformes; family Cichlidae; genus Pterophyllum; species Pterophyllum scalare. Next base: position 25,538 of record JAMQGT020010960.1, read on the forward strand.
CACGAGTTCCCTCTGTTGAACAGGATAAGTTCATCAGAGTTACCAGCCTCAGAAACTGCAAGTTAACAGCACCCCAGGTAAGAGCCCACCTAAATGCTTCACAGAAGTAGCACACACATCTCAACATCAACTGTTCAGACAAGACTCCATGAATTTTGCTTTGCAATATATTCAAAATCCAAGGCACACTTAACCAGCATGGTTACCACAGCATTCTGCAGCGACATGCCATCCCATCTGGTTTGTGCTTAGAGGGACCATCATTTGTTTTTCAACAGGACAATGACCCCAAACACACCTCCAGGGTATTTAAGGGCTATTTAACCAGGAAAGAGGGTGATGGAGTGTTGCGTCAGATGACCTGGCCTCCACAATCATCTGGTCTAAACCCAGTTGAGATGGTTTGGGATGAGTTGGACCGTAGAGTGAAGGCAAAGCAGCCAACAACTGCTCAGCACCTCTGCAAACTCCTCCAAGACTGTTGGAAAACCATTTCAGGTGATTACCTCATGAAGCTGACTGAGAGAATGCCAAGAGTGTGCAAAGCTGTAATCAAAGCAAAAACTGCCTACTTTGAAGAATCTAAAATCGAATACATATTTTGGTTGTTTCACACTTTTAAGTTTACTATATAATTCATCATTGTGTTCCTTTATAGTTTGGATGACTTCAGTATTAATTTACAATGCAGGAAAAAAATTAAAATATTGAATGAGAAGATGTGTCCAAACTTTTGACTGGTCCTGTATCATGGTTGATATGTATTTAACCTGAGAGAGTATTACACTGAGAGATAGTGAAACCATTACCAAACCACAGCTTGGATTTAGAGACAGATGAAATATTATATGAATGTTTCTACTATGCAGCATTAACATTTATAACTGGCTCATTTGTAGTTCAGTAATCCAAAACAAAACCTTTAAGTGTAAACACATTTTTCAACAGCTCTATGAATACATTAACAAAAAAAATCCTGGGACCAGGGAATCCCCATTTCCAGCAGATCCATTAAATCGATCTTACTTGTGCTCAAAGGCTCACATGTGTTTACTTAGCAACAAGGTCCAGCTCCTCTGATGCATTGAAAATCTGGTGGAAAGTGAGTAAATGAATCTTTATTATTATTTTTATCCCTTTGGACACAGTTCTTTAACCCGTGACACATGAATAAATATACACGCTGAAAATCCTTTATGTCTCGAATGTTTCATTGCGCCTCAAGTGATTGCACTGTTATGAAACTGTACAAATGTTACAACATTACATGACTAAGGAGCTAATTCTGCTGCTGTACGATCACTGCCTAAATGCCCTCACAATAGTTAGATAACAGAAGCTCTAAAAACAAAAGTGAGGTCCCTGCCATAGCTGCTCCTGTCAGGTTCACTTATTTTGACTTCTGTTTGCAATCAGTACACATGTCAGGATAAATTCCCCCTTTTGACAACAACGTGCTGTACTTACCGTTTGTCACAGTGACCGGTGAGGTTTGCTGCTTCATTAATCCTGACAAGGAGACGGTAACCTGTGCACCCTCAGGGCCATATCCCCACAGCACAGCTCTCTCTGGAGACTTCTGCAGCACCATGTGGTCTCCATAGTAGATTCCCAGCTACACACACCAGCATCAGTTACTGAAGTTGAAGCATTCAACGAGAAATAATTACTTATGCAGAAGAAACTAAATCAAAGCTAGATAAAACTGAAACAAATGTATTATTATTATTATTATTAATAATAATAATAATAATAATAGTAAAAGCAACACAACATTTTCCAGCCATCATAAGACCAGATTAATAAAATGACGAAATGACGAGCTCTGTGCAGAAAAGTCACGACTGTAAAGCTGATCTGATTAGTGAGTAATCAATAACAGCATCGTTCACGTGATCATTCCAATTGCAAACTTTCAAAGTAAAAGCACGAGCGATTCATATTCAAGCGTTTGCTCTTAATAAGAAGCAGAAAAGAAAATTAAACCAACAGTCTTAAAGATAACAATACTCACATGCCCATATGTACACTGAGTTGCTGGCTGCTGCAATTTTTTTCTCTCGGTCATAGTGGCTCTGAAAAACACCCTTCCTAAAGCAGTTAATGCTGTAAAAACTTGGGAACTGAATACACAGGTGGCAAGACACTCCAGGTAAATAAAATATACTATAATGACTCTGACCTCTGTGAAAAAAAAATTGAGACCAGGGGTTTTCAACCTTTACTATGAAAAGAGGGATTTTTAAACAATTCTGGCCCTGAGAGCTCAGACGCACCGCAACTTGGGAAAACACTAGCAAATAGAAAAATGCTGCAAAGGCACACAAAACACCACGGCAGGTGAGTAAAACTCAACAGAAGCAAAAAAAAAAAAAGGGGGGGGGAATAATGTGACAGAACAACTGGGAAAGTGACAGCGACCCAAACATGCGGAGCTGGAAAGATGAGGAAGTGCTGGGATGGAGAAAGAGATGCAGGTAATGTGTACTGCAATCAAGTAATAAATATGTTTGTTTGTTGTTTACCGCATCTGTTCCATGACGTTGTCTCTCCTAATCACCTCCCTCGTGTTTTGTGAGCTTTTTTCTTTTTAAACGTATTAATTTATTTTTGTGAGTTTCTGCACCATTTTTTTCTGCTTCCGTTGTGTTTTCTGTGCTTTTGCGTTTTTCTATTCGCTGGTGTTTTCTTAAGTTGCAGTGCATTTGACCTCTCAGGGCCACCATACTATTAAGCATAATGAGCTTATCAACCTTAATAATAGGTGCCATTAAAATCTCTTTGCATTAACCAGTAACCATTCAACATTACTTTGTATTTTGATCACAAGAATACCATGCTTTGTTGAGACACTGTAGACTATACTTGGCTATAATAAAAATACTGGAATTGTTAATTTATTATTTACTTATTCTTCTTAACAACAAAATAAAACAATTGTGATTTGGAGGAAAAACTAGTTATCAGCAAGCTTGGGACTATTTTGAAACCCAGTAGCTATGCATTCACTTTGAGTCCCACCTGTGTTTGTGCTAATGAATCAAATTAGCATGAGTATAATTTCATAATACAGAAAAAATGCCGCTTTAAATATCTTTGACTACTTTTTAGTCAAAGCCATAGGGAGACATTTGTCCTTTAAAGCTACTAAATTTATTCATTCATTAATCTATTTATTACCACTTTGGGGAGAAGAACCCCATAATAACCTGAGGCACAAAAAACTAATTGTCACACTGCCTACTGAAGCAGGTATCCGGCACTGACCATTCATTTAGCCATTTTGGTCTCAAGCAGCTAATTTATTATTTTTTTTGCATGTTTCTTCTGTAAACAAGGTTGGCAAAGTGCTGAGACCAAGCTATTTAGTAAAAAGTGAATAGACCAAATCCACCTGTTGGTTCTTTTATTACCTGTTTAATTGTATTCGTTGAATTTGCATGTTTTCTACTGTGACATCTCTTCCCTGCTGTTTGTGTTGTTCTTCCCGGAGTTCATCATTTGCTGAAGCTCTGTGATGGTACTGCATCCTGCAGGTAGCACAAGGCCTTGTTCCACAAAGCAGGTTTACCTAATAACCCTTGAGTTTGTTAACCCTGAGATGAGCGAAACTCGGGGCTTTCTGTTTCAGAAAGCGAGTCAACTTCAACTGAGCCAGTTATCATGGTAAGAGACTCTGTGAACTTAGCCTGCCAGCGTTGACATTTGACATTGACAATACTTCAGTTGTCAATATATAGGCCCAAGGACAGTGACAGTGAATACTTTTATCTTACTGTTCCAATCAGACGTGTCTGTATCAAGCTTTATTCACAAAAGACACTGATCAATGATCGATCACACTGATGGAAAAATGTCACCATTGGATTTTGGAGATATCTGAGAAAAGATGACGCTGAAATGACTTTAACACTCTAAATTTAATGAAATGTGTTTTTACCATGACTTTTGAAATGCAGCCTGCAGAGTCTGATTGCAATCTGATTACTGCTACATAGCAAGTTCAATATCGGGAGAGTATTAAAACTGGAAAACTTCAGACCCTGCTACTTTCCGCACAGTGAGGTTCGAGGGATCTTCCGTGAATGTTGGAGCAGATTAGGTTCACAGCATAAGTTCCCATGGCAATGTACCCTGATGAGATGCAAACCATCTTCAGTAGTACAGAAAACTCAGAGTTAACCCTGAAGTTCTCTCTGTACTGCTTCGGAGTACAGACCTCAGGTCTGCCTCCACCTGCAGTTTATACTGATATCAAGTACAGTATGTTGAAATCTTGTCTTAGGATATGCTGTGGCTGTTAATGATTGCAGGGTTTGACTAAGCAGACACTGGAGTAGGGAAGGAGTAGTACGTCTCCACGCACATCTTATTCACTAATGTAAACGTCACAAAACACAGAAGGGGTTCAATGGAAAAGCATAAATAATTACAAAACAAATACAGAAGTGCAATGTTTATTTTTGATTTATCATTATGCTTGTAACAAACAACAAAACAAAAAACAACAGTGGTCAGTAGAGCAGCTGTGAAAGCTTCTAATAAAAAAAAAAGTTGTGAAACATGACACTCTGGATACGATTTAAAGGAAATGGAATTATATTTCTGAACTGACTAGTAAAGGTGTAGCTGAAAGACACTATATTGTGCATAATCCCTTTGCTTCATTAGTGGTTTCAAATTTAGTATTTGAGCATGTTCGTCTGCTGTCAAACTCTCATATGAAAAGAGAGTAATCACTGCTTATGACTTTGGGCTTCTTTGGCTCATTTGATTTCATACTAGAAGCAAAATTCAATTTCAAACCATGCTGTTGCTGATATATGGCACTGTACTCATGAAAACTGAGACCTTTAAGTGATAATTTTTCATGGAAATATGAGCAAAGTTCTATATTTGTCTGATCCCTGAACTATGATAATTTTTAAAGTAAAAGGTCAGATACAATGTAATAGAAAAATGTAATCGCCTTGACATTTGTCATTTTATTCTTCAAATTCCCAGAAAATGTTATGCAGCCAAACAGAATTACAAAATTAATAAAGAAGCTGCCCTGAGTCAATCCCAGACCCTGGACAGGTCACCAATCAATACCATGTCCAATTAATCTGATTGATTTTAGAGAAAAATTTCTTCTTACAGTTTCAGGTTCAGTAGCTTTTCAAATGCCTCCTTTCACTGAAGGGCAACTGATGATAAATGGAGGTGCAGGTAAAACCTGGCTGGCGCTGTAGACTGGGCAGGCTTTAAAGTCACAGGGCCAGTCTCTCCATGCATATCGAACAGCAGCAACTTGAAGCGACTGACACACAGTGGCAGATATCTGGATGGTTGTTGGATCCCACCGCAAAATGGGAGCTTGAACCCAGGGAGACTTAGGCCCACACGGAGCTAAAGTTTCCAAGCAACAGACCTCGATTAAAAAGAAGACAACAAGGAGTGACATCACAACAAATGCTGACTACATCTAAAAATTCTTTAATTGTCTAGCTAAAGCAGTACAACTTGGACATCCCACAACTACAATTTAAGGTTCAGTGTCTTAGTCCTCCTGGGGATATTCCAGTGTGCGTAGGACTTTGCCCAAACCTGTGCTTTGGGATTACTGGGTATCTGGCTGGTTGCCGAGTCATTCGGTACAACCGCAGTGAGAGGTTAGTTCACATTGCCAGCAATGAGTCGAACTCGTTCCTGGTGGGTGTTGGACTTCGTTAGGGCTGCCCTCTGTCACTGATCCTGTTCATAATCTTTATGGAATTTCTAGGCAGAGTGAAGTGATGGAAAACTTCCTCTTTGTTGACCTCCAAAGTGGAAGCTTAATCAGATAGTGACCTCCAGCTTCCACTGGAATGGTTTGTAACAAAGTGTGAAGCGGCAGGAATGAGAATCAGCACTTCAAAGTCTGAGGCCACAGATCTCAGAAAGAAAATGGTGAAGTTGTTAATTTACATCCCTACCCTCACCTATGGTCATGAGTTCTGTGTAGTAACTGAAAGAAAGATCGCAGATACAAGCTGCAGAAATGAGCTTCCTCCAAAGGGTCGAGCTTTGGAGATTAGAATGAGGCGCTCAGGCATTCAGGAGGGACTCAGTGGAGCCACTACTCCTCCATATCAAAAAGGAGTCAGTAGGAATCTGATTAGGATGCCTCCTGATCAAGGTTTTACGGGCACGTTCTACCAGGATGATATCCTGGGGTAAGAAAGGATATGCAGGGCCTACCCTAGTGTTCTCCCAGATGAGTTGAAGGAGGTGGTTGGGGAGGGGGAGGTCTGGGCTTCTCTGCTTAGGCTGCTGCCCTGCGACTAACACGAGGGTTAGTATTAGGTTAGGATGGATGTCTTGCTTCAGGACCCTTCTACACATGGAGGGGTCTGGGGATCAAACTGTTAACCCTGCAATTAATGGAAATGCTAACTCCAGCATATATCACTGCCAGCCTTACCTCAAAGACCTCTTTGGATGGTGTGACAGAGACCGTCTGGTCGTAGGTAATGTTGACATATGTCTCATTACAAGCAACAGGCAACTTGGGGAAAGGTCCAAGGAAAGTTACGTCCTTTTCATCATAAGCCACGGCCCTGGCACCCAGTGTCAATCTATAGGCTACATCCTGTTTGTCTCGGGGATGGATCCTGAAACAGAACATATTAACATTTTTAAAAAAAAAAGAAAAAAGTGATGGTATAAGACACCAAGAGGAGATTAAAAACAGCAGCAGAAAGGCAGCATCCTGAGCCTTCGCACGACACAATGTAACAAAGGAATAATGGACAATGTGCAATATCACATTTGCTATACTTACCTCTTTGTCATTGTTTTTCTTCCATTATTTATTTATTCATTAATTCATTCATATGCTTATTTGTGACTTCTGCTGTGTTTGTTTGTCTATAATGTAAGGTGCTACAGGAACTTTAATTTCCCTGACAGAATCTTCCTAAAGGGATTAATAAAGTTTAATCTAATCTAAATATGGTCAGCTTCAGGCTCCAATGACGATGACCGCCAAACTTGAGTTTGGCAGTTTCACCACCCACAAAGCAAATGGGTGACATCACAGGAGAGTATCTCCCCTTCTTTCACTCAGTCTATGTACGTCCCCAAATACTGCAGTATTGTAGTGGCTCGGGTCATAAAGCAGATTGTCAAACCACTAATTACAGGAGTGGTTTGAGGTTAAGTGCCCGGATCCTCCTGTCCACACGAAGATGACCTTGGCCAAGACACTGAAACCCAATTTCAGGGTGGGTGTGAAGGAGTGAATGAGTGGCAAAAATGGCAAAGGACTACTTGTGATTTTTTTTTTTTTAAAGTCCATTTATCAGACCAGGTTTTGGATATGTCTGCCATCCTGACATGAGGTCTTTGAGTATGAAAGTTTAGCCATGACACGCAGACTTTCACAGCTGAAGGAAAAATTAAGTAATTGCCTACATCTTTAAGTGTTACTCACATATGCAAGAGATATTAAAAAAATAAATAATAATAATAATAATACATTCACTTGCTAGGGATCCATTTTATTCTTACGTGCCGTACGGTGAAGTTGCATCTGGTAAATCCAAAGCCACAGCCATGAAGGTTTTCTTCATCCTGATGTTAGGAACAAAACCAAAGTCTGCTGTTTGGTGCCAACGGATGTTTGGAAAGCCGTCATCTTTGGTGCCCTTTTCGTATGTTGAAAGCTGCACATGCAGAGAAATCATTCATCACCCTTGCAACACATTAAACAAAGTTATGAAGCCATCTATGCCACCTTTATTCCAAAAAGAGAAGAGTTAGCTCTTATTGTGTGCTACACCTAGATCAGAAATGTTTCTAGTTTACTACTTGTTCGCACTAAACCAATACCTAACACACCTGGACAAATCCAAAGGGGAAGTCAAGAGCTGTCTGCCCCCTGAGCCCTGGTGAAACGCCATCCTCCAGTCATCAATCATAGCAGGGAAGGAGCAGTTGTACTTGTTCTGGTTATAATTTGCATTCGCCTCACCTGAAAAATGTGATAAATCCCACAGGTTTGTGTGCGTCATTGACTATACTGAACCTACCAGTGATCAAAAGTCTTACCTTGGTACCAGAGAGCTCCTTTGATGGTCATATTGAGCAGTGGGTGGATCATTCCATTCCACAAAAATAGAATTGTCTTTGGGACTGAGAGATTATAAAATGCAGAAAACATGCGTGGTCCATGTTTGGTGGGTATTAAACACACAATTTCACACAACCTCAATCAGACTGCAGGTTAGCTTGAAAAGTGTGTGTTTATGTCCTTACCCATTAGTAGTTGGCGCCTCTTGACACTGCTTCAGGGCTCTTGAAGATGACCAGGCTTCGACCGGTGTGCCACCCCAACAGGACTCCACCAGTCCTATGGGATACTTCAAGTTCTCATACATATAACGTCCGAAGAGCCAACACACAGCAGAAAAGTCTGCCACCGCCCCTGGAAACACGACCGTTCATTAATCAACCAGTATGACGCAAGCAAAAAGTGGTATGCATGCACATATATAGCATCACGTTTGGTATGCATTTGACCTAAGAGCGTATTTATTATACAGTCAGATGGTGAAACTATTACAAAAACCACAGCTTGGATTTAGAGACAGATGCGATATTATATGAATGTTTCTACTATGTGGCATTAACATTTATAACCAGCTCATTTGTAGTTCAGTAATCCAATACAAAACCTTTAAGTGTAAATGCATTTTTCCACAGCTCTATGAATACATAACAAAGAAAACCCTCATCTTACTGGCGGTGGGCACAGACCAGGCAATCTCCACTGCAATCAGATCCTTTAACTCTGTCTCACTTGTGTTCAAGGCCACCATAAAAGGCCTCACATGAGGGTACTTAGCAACAAGGGCCAGCTCCTCTGATGAATTGAAAATCTGGAGGAGAGTAAATAAATTAATAAATACAACAATTTAAACCCATTATAAAAACACATTTTAAGCAGGAGCTTCTTTTTGTGTTATATGCTTCACAGCACTTTGGTATTTGGGCTGTGGCCTCTCACATCCATACACCTAAGGCCAATGCAGAATCACCAATTAACCTACCAAGCACGTCTTTACTGTGAGAAGAAGCGGAAGCACTGAGAGGAAACCCACACAGGTGCAAGGAGAACATGTAAACGCCACACAGGAAGGCCCAGTTGACCCACAAGGTTCAAACCGAGCACTTTCTTTGAGGCGAGAGCACCAACCACTGCACCACCATGTTGGCCCCCCCCCTTACATTATAGCCAAAATGTGCATTTTTCTCTATGGCTCCACGATAAAGACAGACAGGTATCATTCACCTAGCATACCATACCTGATTCATGTTAAATAACATGTTGCTCTGCCCTCCACACAGCCAAATGTCTCCAAACAGCACATCTGTAAGAGTAGCTGAACTGTTTTGAATGTTTGCCGTCACATTGTATGGACCACCAGCTGCAACAGGGTCAAGGGTGACTCGCCAAATGCCTTTAAAAAGAGTCATAGACACACGGACTGTAAAAAAGCGACCAAACGGATACATGAAAACTTTCAGCCATGTGTGCAACATTGTAGCATCTATAAAACATGACCAAGGCACAAATTCAGAGGCAAAACAACTGTTTCTAGGTGACAGTAGTTATATGACAAAAGTGAGGTCCCTGCCATAGCTGCTCCTGTCAGGTTAGCTTATTTTGACTTCTGTTTCCAATCAGTACACGTCAGGATAAATTCCCCCTTTTGACAACAACGTGCTGTACTTACCGTTTGTCACAGTGACCGGTGAGGTTTGCGGCTTCATTAATCCTGACAGGGAGACGGTAACCTGTGCACCCTCAGGGCCATATCCCCACAGCACAGCTCTCTCTGGAGACTTCTGCAGCACCATGTGGTCTCCATAGTAGGAGGCAAATCGCAGCTTTCCATCTACACACACCAACAAGTTTCACTATTTGATTACACTGGAAAACATGTCAGGTTAACGCTGACTATGTCAGCCCAGGGCATTCTGAAACAGAGACTGTTAGCCTCAGGAGTTTCACTTCCTCTTTATTAATGGTAAAAAAAAAAACCCAAAGAAACACAAAACACTGAACCTGTGCAGAATACATACAAACACTAATATGAAATAATTGGGTCTTGGGTAGGCAGACGCATTTAAAGGGCCAGGATAGTCCTGTGTTTTTGCACCTATGATGTTCAGCAGGTCAAGGTTTGCTGTTCGGGTCGAAAACTGACATAAACTCCTGTGCAATGTATCGCAGTGCGAAAACAATCAATGCATACTCACCACAGGTGTGAACGGAAGCAAAAAGTGCCAAAATAACACAAAGTGTAACAGCCATGATCACAAGACAACCGGCCTTAACATAAACCTCATTAACTGTCTGGGGAGAATCACGCGCTTTTAAGTCGGCATATGCAGACACAGCCCACATAATCCACACTTCCTAGTTTGAGATTTGTGTCTAGCGATCACGCGACGTCATGCAGTAGCGCAAACCTCATGGTCCGCGAGCCTTCAAAATAAAAGCAAAGCAAATAAACTCAATGGATTATCTAGATCGATAAAAACTACAACTGTCAGGAGTAGGTTATGTTCAAATGTTAAATCAGTTGGAAGTGCTATGTTTTCACCAAGTCGCTTATTTGTTTTAAACACAATGTAGATTCTCTGCTGTGAGGAACACGTTTTATATGTGCAGCATGTTAAGGCGTACCTTACTAAACCCACTGAATAAAGTGCAAACTGCGTGCCACATTGTGAGAATGCATCGTTTTGTTGGACGAAGTAATTACACACTAATCAATATTTCTGAGTGCAACATTCTTTTTTCTATTAAATAAACTCCAAAAATGACTGATTGTGCCTTTAAGAAAAAATTTCTAACGCTGATGAAGTGGTCTTTTTTTGAGACCGTATGCTGCCATTATTTCATTCAATTTTTGAACTTTACCACCGCATAATTCCTCCTTTTAAACTGTTTCCTTTGTCCTGTATTTGGGGTGTTCACCTTCCGGCTCTTTTGCTGTCTCATCACTGTGCTGCACTCTTAATCTCCTCTGCGCTCTCCACCTGTTTTCTCTCCTGTAATGACTGTGGAAAGAAAGCAATTTGATGTGATGATTAGCTTATTAACTTATTTATCAACTTACTTTATACATTTGACTCAAACATTTGAATTGTTATTCGACAAATGTCAGTATTGCATGCAGTATTACATGCCATAAGAGCTAACTTGTCATCAAAGTCACTAATGAATGCTGGCTATAGGTCAATATTTAGTGGAGCCACAGATGTATATCAGTAAGTGTTCTGCTGGCTGCTTATTTTCATTGAACTGTCTTCATAGGCACATCACCAATTCTTTTGTTAATTTATCTTTTCCTATTGATTTTGCAGTTTTTTATTTTTGAAGTGTTTTAAAAATACTTTTTTGTCATTACTCTCTGTTTTTCTACAATTGATTTATTTCACACAAATCTCCACTAGATTTTATTAATCCACTGTGAACATGGGACATGGTATTGCATATTAACCTCTATCATCTTCTTAATGGCAGACTTTGAATACTCAGACATACAAATCTTTGAATAGCACAAAAAAAATGTAAACACATGACCCAAAATGCACTGAAATAAAGGGTTCATTTTTTTAACTTCTAAAGTATCATTAGTGACATAGAGTGTGCACATTTTTTCCTATAAAAAATATTAATACTATATACATATACCAACTATATACATATACCATGTGGTTTTACTAGGTTTCAGTACTGATGTGCACTCTTGATTTTGCATGGTATTGATAACCTGAGATCTTTTACTGAGAATCATGAATGAGACACAGTGTCCCCCTGAAATAATGGTTTCCCCTGCACATTCACACAGTGGTTTTGGCAGCATCTAACCAATCTAAATGGGGCGTTTCACAGGTCAAGGATTCTGCCACAGAAAATGATCCCTGCGAGTGCCACCTACTTCACAGACATTATCAAATGGTTAAAAATCTATAAAGAACATTAAAAATATCCCAGTAAAATGCAACACAGAAAAAGAGATGAATGCTGCAGCAAATCATAATCCTGTGATTTAGAGCACAAAGCGGTAAAATAAACATTTTAAACATTAAAGATTAAAAACATCTAAAAATTACTGTCCCACAGCCTGATAAAGAAGATGTGGAAATCGTTTTAGTTTGTTAGCAGATCAAATTGAAATTAATTTGTATCATGGAACAGGATTGATTGAATTTAGTGTGTGTTCTGTGTTCTATTAGTTGCAGTTTCAGCAGCGTAAAATAGACTTAGTGTCAGTGTCAGAGCGTCTTTGATGATGAATTATTTTTTGTTCAAAAAGAAGAAATTAACAGTTCGCACACCGCAGAACTCCAATTTAGCTCATTTATTACATCTTCAAGCACACCTGGTCTTCATCAGACAGTAAAACACAGGGCAGTGCCATCTTAAATCACCTGTGATTGGTCACATAACCCCAGAGGCCAGACTCTTCCACCCCTGGAACAAGTCTGAAAAGTCAGTTCCAGCTCCGGCTCCCGCAACCCTGAAAAAGCTGAGTGGAAGAAAATGGATGGATGGATGCTCATTTTGAGCCAGCACCTTAAGCTTTGATTTAATGAACGGTTACTGACAGATATTTCAATGATGATCAAAAAGTGTGATAACCAACCCTGGTCTACCCTAAATTGTGCCCTATATGTTCCTTCTTTAAAATTCCAACCTGTGTAATGAAGTGATAGCTTTTGCAGGTCTTTCTCATTTATATGACCTGTATAAATCAACAGCATAAAACACACTGTGGTTAAGAAAAATGCATGTTTTGTAGCCCATCTTCTGCACACTGTAGTTTCAAAATGGCAGACATCAGACTAGTGTACGGTCATTCAGATTCTCAGTGTATCACTCTTCTCTGTTCCTAAGTCCTTATGAGTCCTCTTTCCCACCTTTCCTTGACTGCAATCACATTTTCATCAAGGTCAAGGAAAAGAGGTTAGGAAAATGAGATAGGAGGTACTTTTGAAATGCACACAGAGTTCGTTGAAGAAAACCTGCCAGTGAACAGGTTTAGTTCAGTCTGTCACATAAATTATTACAAAAAAAATACACAAGTGAAATGTTTATTTTTGATTTTATAACTGTTACAAATTTTTCATTAATGCTTATAACCAAAAAAACAAAAAACAGTAGTCAGGGAAATTTGGGCAGAATCACCTAAAATGATCACAATGATTACTGCTCTGCAATGTTGAAAGAAGGCACAAAACATTAGTGCAGATTTTCACAAGGCATTTCATTCCTTGTGAAAGTCAGGCCATGATGCATGCCACACCACAATGAACATGGAGGATGGAAGCTCGATCATGCAATAACACCAGAGTTCTAGAAAAGGAAACCAAAAAAAAGTCTTTTTTTTTAAATCCAATCACCCCAACATGTATGCACAACACAGTTGCCATCAGTTATTACACCACTACACTGAGTGATTATGAAACCAAACAAGCTGCTATATAAAGTTTCTTAAAACTCCCCCTCAGATCCACAGTACAGTGTGCTGCTGTGAGGTGAATCCTTATGAATGCCACGGTAATTAACATCTACAGACTAAAACAACAGCATGAAAAATGAAAGCAGATGTAAAATTAATTATCCAACCGCTTACCAGCCAGGTGTTTATTTACCAAAGGAGTTTACGCATTTGGCTCCAGTGAAGACAAATGAACACAATGAGTTCTGTTGGCATGCTCTTTAAAACAAAATGTTAATACTAACCAAAGATAGGTGTTGGTTATAGACAGAAGAATTGGAAAGTTAGTGGTTGTAGCATTAAGTAATGGGAGAACTGAAATGTTCAGGTTATGCTCGTTACTTGACATTGTTATGATATGGTCCTAAATGTGTAGTTAGACTGGGGCCACCATTGATGTCCATTACAAACTGCTTTAAAGATCTGTGTCAGTACATGAAATTGAAATGATCCATTTACCACAATGTAAAACCACACCAACAGCTGTATGGTTGTTTTCCTTAGTCCAAACCGTGAGACGTGCACTGCACACACATTTTGCTCTTATTTTGTTTTCATTGACTTACTCATTAAGTTTCGCAAACTTGAGCATTCCTTTTCATCTCCCCTGCTAATTGATGTAACTGTCAAATTCTAGCACAACCTTGTTGGAGCAGCTGTGAAACAGCTTTTAATAAAAAGGTTGTGAAACATATGGCATGTTGGCATCAGTAATGTAAGAAATAGTATTTCTCTATCAGCATCTTCGTAGTGTGTTCCTGTTTCTTAACCAGTAGTGGTAAATTATTTAACTCAATGAAAGCATCTTTCTGTTCTGCTGACATTTTACCTGCATCTCAATTCAAAAATGCCTTTCAGTCTATCAGTCCCTGTGTGCTCACTATAATTAACACCTTACTGGTTTCTGGTCAAGTCCCTGCTTATTTTAAGAATGGTGTCATCAATCCACTTAAAAAAAAAAAGGCAAAAAAAAACAAGCTTGACCCTTCTCTTCTTAGCAGTTACAGCCCAATCTCAAAATAACTATTTATTGCTAAGATTTTTAGAACAGGTTGCTTGCAGCTGTCTTGGTCTTGGAGTGGTTGACATCATATCTATCTGAACGATGCTTTTCTGTGGCTGTTTCTGAGTACAAGTCTTTGTCCACTTCTCTTATCTATGGTGTGCCACAAGGTTCTGTTTTGGGGCCCTTATTGCTTCTGTTATACCTTCTCCCTCAATAGCACATTTTTAGCAGCTTCAACTACATTTATTACCACTGCTATGCAGATGATATTCAGTTATATATCTCTTTTAAACCCCAAGATCTTTCAAAGCTATAGATCCTGAATTGGTGCTTAGACTCTATTTAACATTGGATGGAAAATTTTCTTCGTGAACTCAGTGGTCTTTTTCAAAAAACAGCTAAAACTCATCTTTTTAAACTTAACTTTTTTTAATGCTCTGATATTTTGTTGTAAAGTACTTTGTGATAATCTTGAAACGTACTATAGAAATAAAATTTTACTTACTCAATCACTTACTTGATATGAAAAGTGACTAATGATAAAAGAAGGTGCTGGTAAAATCTGACTGGTGCTGTAGACTGGGCTTTAAAGTCACAGGGCCAGTCTCTCCATGTGTATCAAAGAGCAGTGACTTTGGACAACTGACACACAGTAGCAGATAACTGGATGGTGGTCATTCCTCACCACATGATGGGAGCTTGAGCCCAGAGGGACTTGCACCACATGGAGCCCAAATTTCTGAGCAACAGACATTGATTAAAAAGATAAAGACGAGAACAAAAAGTGATTTTGTCTTAGAAGTCAGCACACCAAATGTTGGCTACACCTAAAGATTATTTAATTGCATAACTATAGCAGTTCAACTTGGACAATCCACAACTACAACAGTAAATAATCTAAAAAGTGACTTAACCAGACTCTGCAAAGTGTTCTGCAGTGTTTCTCGTTGACATGCACACACAGTCTGCCCACTAGAGGTGGCAGAGCTAGTGTTGCAGGGTGCCATGCTGGCCTGCCATGAGGACCAACTTAAGGTTCAGTGTCTTGCTGCACAACACCTCTGCACACGGAGGAGTCTGGGGATCAACCTGTTAATCCTGCAGTTAATGAATATGCTAACTCACACCTACATCACTGCCAGCTCTACCAGCCTTACCTCAAAGACCTCCTTGGAGGGTGTGACAGAGACCTCCTGGTTGTAGGTAATGCTGACATATGTCTAAGTGGAAGCAATATCTTTGGGGAAAGGTCGAAGGAAGGTCACGACCTTTTCATCATAAGCCATGGCCCTGGTACCCAGTGTCAGTCTGTAAGCTATATCCTAGGATGGATCCTGACACAGAAAAAACACATCATTTAACAACTGTTATAAAAAGAAATGTGCCATTTGGTATAACAACAAGAGGAGATTAAAAGTCAAACTGCAAAAGCAGGTCACAACATGTGCATAGTTATAATTGAAAAGAAGACTCCAGAAAGCAATTTCCTGTTGGTCTTTTAGGTTTGAGTACATAAAGAAGTCTGTTGATGTTAAAGTTATGCCAGGGACAGGCTGTGTCTTGGCAGTATATCAGAGCAAAAGCAGAAACACTTTACTCAGAAGAAACTTGAAAGCAAGAGTAGAAGGAAAACATGGTAGCACAGGTGGTTATTTAATATTTTAGTATCAGGTACATATCAGTCTTCAAGAAAGGGAAGTATGTTTCTTGAATCAGGTTTTAAGCATCACTCACCTCTTTAAACAGTTACCTCTTTCTTACCAATGCAGAGCCGGTTCTGCCAGTGTGTCTGAGATCCAGCCTGGATGTCAATTTCTAGAACTGATACTACCAGATTATAGGCACATAACCTATGGACAAGAGTTAAAAGAGGTATGTTCCTCAAATCAGGTTACAAGTAATACTCATCAGCTCACTTCAGGCTCCAAAAATTTCACCACCCACAGAGCAATGGGTGACATCACAGGAAAGTATGACCCCTTCTTTTACTGATTCTATGTTCACCCCCAAATGTTACAAATGTGGCTCAGGCGGTAGAGCAGGTTGTCTAACTGCTAATTACAGGAGTGATTTGAGGTTCAATCCTCGGCTCTTCCTGTCCACATGCAGAAGTGTCCTTGGCCGAGACTCTGAAACCCAATTTACATCTGGTGGGAGGCGAGCACTAGAGATGGCAGCTCATCCACCACTGATATGTGAGTAGGTATGGTAAATAGCAAGCAAAACTACTTGTCTTCTAGTCTGCTACTACTAGTCCATTTACCAGACCAGGATTTGGTTACTTTTCCATTCTGACATTATGTCTTTATGAAAGTTTGGTCATAACATACAGACTTTCATCACAGTTGAAGACAGAACTGAGTAATCACCTGCATCTTTAAGTGTTACTACATGTGACTCACATATAGAGCACTTTCCCAGTCATCTGGTAACTCTTCCCTGCCACCCAGAGCCTGTCTCAACTCCTTCCCTAACTATGAGCATCATTCTTCCTTCTTGACCCTCCACCACTTAATCCTTGCCTTTGCTTTCACTTGCTTTCTCTTCTTGATGTCCAGAGTCATCCTACAGACTACCATCTGATGTTGCCTAGTTACAATTTCCCCTGCCACCACCTTGCAGTCTCCTATCACATTTGATCCCTGTTATCCTTATGACATCTGGGGCTAAGTTGCATGTGATAAACCCAAAGTCACAGCCATGAAGGTTTTCTTCATCCTGAGGTTAGGGACAAAACCAAAGTCTGCTGTTTGGTGCCAGCGGATGTTTGGAAAGCTGTCATCTTTGGAGCCCTTCATGCAAGTGGACAGCTGCACATGCAGAGAAATCATTCACCAGTGCTATAATAAAAAGGCACCTAGATCAGAAATGCTTCTAGTTTAGTACTTGTTAGTTCTAAACCAATACCTAACACACCTGGACAAATCCAAAGGGGAAGTCAAGATTTGTCAGCTCGTCTGAGCTCTGGTTAAACGCCATCCTACAGTAATCTATCATAGCTGACAAGGAGCAGTTATACTTGTTTTGGTTATATATTGCATTAAACTCACCTGAAAACACATTTTTCAACAGCTCTATGGATACAAAAAAAAAAAAAAAAAAAAGGTGGTGGGTCCAGACCAGGGTGTCTCCACTTCAAATAGATGATGCTTGCTCCTGGCTGCTGTAAAAGGCCTCACATGAGGGTGCATAGCAACAAGAGCCAGGTCCTCTAATGGATTAAAGATCTGGTGGAAAGTGAGTAAATTGCTAAATAAATATCTTATAAATATTAATAAATACAATATTAATAAAACACAGCTAAATGTGTCCAAACAGCACATCTGTGAGGGTAGCTGAACTGTTTTGAATGTTTGCTGTCACATTGTATGGACCACCAGCTGCAACAGGGTCAAGGGTGACTCGCCAAATGCCTTTAAAAAAGAGTCATAGACACACGGACTGTAAGAAAGAGAACAAATCAATCAGCCATGTGTGCAACATTGTAGCATCAATAAAACATGACCATGGCACAAATTCAGAGACTAAATCTGAGGCAAAACAACTGTTTCTAGGTCAGTGACAGTAGTTACATGACAAAAGTGAGGTCCCTGCCATAGCCGCTCCTGTCAGGTTCACTTAGTTCGACTTCTGCTTCCTATCAGAACACATGTCAGGATAAATTCCCCCTTTTGACAACAACGTGCTGTATGTACCGTTTGTCACAGTGACTGGTGAGGTTTGCTGTTTTATTAATCCTGACAAGGAGACGGTAACCTGTGCACCCTCAGGGCCATATCCCCACAGCACAGCTCTCTCTGGAGACTTCTGCAGCACCATGTGGTCTCCATAGTAGGAGGCAAATTGCGGCTTCCCACCTAGACACACCAACAAGTTTTGCTATTTGATTGCATTGACATGCCACTTTAATGCTGAAGTGGCATGCCCTGTGTCAGCCCAGGACACTCTGCAACATAGATTGTTGGTCTCAGGAGTTTCACTTCCTGGTTATTTAAATCTTTAAAAAAAAACAGAACTTGTGCAGAAAACTATAAATCACAACATAATAACATATGTATAATGCATATCTTTTCAACATGATAATTTTGTTGTGGGTAGGCAGGTGTATTTAATAACCCAAAATTGTCCTGTCTTTTGATTCCTGTTATGGTCAGTGTGCTGAAAAAGTAAAAACAACAGGTGTGAACAGAAGATAAAAGTACTAAAACAACACAAAGTGTAGCAGTCACTCTCACTAGACAGCCCCCATTAACATAAAGCTCACAGCCTCTGTCAGGAAAAGTCACATGAGGCAGCATGAGCAGAGACAGCCCACGTGTGCCTCAATTCAGGGGCTGTGTCCTCCCAAAATGTCAGGGCTGAACGGCTGTTAAACCGGACGGTCCAGCCTACAACCCGCTGCTCCTGTTGCCTAGCAACCACAAAACCAGCAGATAGGGAAATATGAGGTAAAAATCTTTATTTCATCTAACAGGTTTTACTGGAGAGACTGCAGCCATGTGAAAATAAGATTGCTAAGCTGTGTCACTTTAGCCAAAAGCAATGTTAACATTAGCTAGTAAACAGCAGTTCATGAGACTAGTGTCATTTCACTTTGACAACATAAATACCAGGGCCTACATTAAACATATATTAATATATAAAATATATTACAATAATAATTACCCATGGTGGAGTTTAACTCAGTTGATTCAAATGCTGAGCTTCAGTAAAAATTCAATCTGCATTTATTTCCATTTCATATTATGTTACTCCTTCTTCTGTACTAGGCTTAATCTCAGAGACAAACACTGTCTTTTAATGTGAATATATATAAATATATTTTATATGAAGGACATGAATATGGTTCTTTTAATATATTGCCCCTGCTAAATATGTCTAAAAGCTTTAGTTACTTATATGGGAAACAAAGTAATTAAAAAAAATTAAATCACAAGATGTGATCATTTTGATTACTCCTGATAAAAATGAAGGGTAAGCTGATATAAATATTTTCTTAATGAGTGAGAAAATCATGTAATTTCATAACTCTTGAGTCAGAAAAGATATCAGAGCTGTAAACAGGCTGATTTTTGGGTCGAACAGGACAGAGAGGCAACAAATGCAACCTACTTATAAAATACATGACAGGCAACAGTGAGTTTTCTTACACAAAAGTTGGCAACAAGTGCTTAAACCGAGTTACACCGTGGCAGTAACATAAGTGCTGTTTTAAGCCATTTTTGTTTACAATTTAGAAAATAAGATTTTGGCAAATTAACAATCAACAGTGAATGTTTTCTGTGTAGCAGTGGAAATACTGACAACTGTCACAGGATTACTTTAATGCTGAATAAATCTTTTAAAACCAGAGGATTCAATGACAAGTTCTGAAGCCTCTGCACTCCCTGTCCCAATAATCTGTTTTACAGAATCACAAATCTTTTATGATAAAAAAAAAAAACAATCATCAGAACTAGGAGCACACATCATTCTTAAGAAAAAGGAAAAAATAGTTTTTGTGGTCAACAGAATTTTCCAAAATGTTAACAAATATAAAATGTGCTTTTGTTGCTGTCAGATGTCACTCAGTGAAACACATCTGTACACATCTGGCTGCTGAGCTCAACATTATAGGTTCCTACATGCAGATCACATCACAACCATGACTAAGTTTCATACTGAAGCACGATCAGGAATCCTAACATCCATCAGCATCTCTGTAGGAAAAACAAAGCAAAAACTTAAACAAAAACAAACAAAAAAATGTTTACGTTGGTAATACTTTCCCCATGTTTTTCATATGTCCTGTCATGTTTCCATAAAATATCACATAAAAAGGGTGCCATTCACCTTTAAAGCTTTAAAAACACCTTGTGAGATCAAGGTGTGTTCACACTGATCAAAATCAAATTTTTGCATTTAATTTTATGATTTTTAACTTGTTTTTTTAACTTTGTTTTTATTTTTTCTAGGACGCACTAACAGGTGGTGCGGTGGTGAGCGCTGCTACCTCACAGCAAGAAGCTCCTGGGTTTAAATCCACCATCTGGCAGGGGCCTTTGCAGAGGCTCGAGTTTGCATGTTCTCCCCGTGTCTGCGTGAGTTCTTTCTGGATACTCCAGTTTCCTCCCACAGTCCAAGGACATGCAAAGTGGGTGGGTGTTACAGCACTAGCAGGGCTTGCTGTGACTGTTTGACCCACTGGGTGTGGCTTGCTCTCTCCAGCCTTGGGTGCCACCCCCTTTTGGTACAGCTGACTCAACTCAGCAATCAAGCTGGGGTACTCTCTCTGGGCCAGAGAGAGAGAGCTCCAGGCCAGGGATTGCCAGAGACTGCCTTTGTGTAACAGCTTGTGAACTGTGTGTGTTGTAGCTGCTTACTCCTGCTCTCTGGAGACTAGGGTGTTTTTTTGAGGGAGGCCTCTTACCTTACATTGTTGAGTTGTTGATTAACTCCTGTGTTTTGTTTTTCTTATTTTTTTTTTTTTGAAGGTGATAGTAGCCTATCCATACCTTTTTGTTAAAGCATTAATAAAAATGTTTTATTTTACCAGTTTTGCTTTCATGTCTCCTTTTGGTCAACACTTTTTGTTACTTCCCCAAACCCTCTGGACTCTTTGGGGGAACGTAACAGTGGGATTAGGTAAATTGGGGATTCTATATTGCCTATAGGTGTGAATGGTTGTCTGTCTCTCTGTGTTACGCCCTGTGACAGGCTGGTGACCTGTCCAGGGTGTACCCCACCTCTCGCCTGTGGCAGCTGGAATAGGCTCGCAAACCCTGAATTGGATAAGAGGAAGAAGATGGATGGATGGAGCTAACAGGCTGAACAGGCCCTGACAGTCCTGTGACAGATCACATAGGCTACTTTACAACTATATTTTGCAAATACATATCGTCACCCGCTTAATGGCCCAGGTCTTTTTTTCCCAGGTTTTTCAGAAAAGACAAAAAAAAAAACTGAACCAAACATTGAAAATATGATGATTCAGGAAAAAAATAAAACTTTTGTTAAAAAATGACTTAGTTAATTATTTTAAGAGGGTGACAATATGTGCCTGCTGGTTATTGGTGTAACATGTCCTCCATATGGCTCGATGTTCAGATTCAAGACGTGGAAATGAATGTTTATGGTAGAATGTCCCATGGAGCTGAGATGTAATAAGCAGGCCTGTTTACAAGTTACAAGAGCAATACTTTTTTTTTTATAAAATATGAGCAATACATCTTATTAAAAAAGTTAATTACTGGTTATGTGGTCATTAACATATGTTACACAGCATAAATAAATGACTAAATAAAAACTAGCATGTTTTAAGAACTGAATAAGTCAAATTGTTGTGTGTGAGGAAATCATCTATCAAGCACTTTCTAATGAACTGGAATCAGTGAAAAATATGTTGTAAAAATGCCTTTGGCTTAAAACCCCGCAAATCAAAAATAAACAACAAAACAATTAACAATGCTTGCATAATTTCTTGGAGTGACTCATCTCCTCAAACACAGACAACTGTCCAAACATGGAAACTAGATCACTTCCGCGCCCACATAATGCTGTCAGTTACATAATACCCATCAAAAATAAGATAAACAAAACAACCCCGAACCACAGATTTTGCTTAAAGGACCGCTCATAGAATTTTTATTTTTTTTTACAAAGTTTCCCAAACCTCCCCCTCAGATCCACAGTACAGTGTGCTGCTGTGAGATGAATCCTTATGAATGCCGCGGTAATTAACATCTATAGACTAAAACAACAGCATGAAAAATGAAAGCAGGTGTGACATTAATTATCCAACAGCTTACCAGCCAGGTGTTTATTTACCAAAGGAGTTTATGCAGTTGGCTCCAGCAAAGACGAATGGACACACTGCGTTCTGCTGGCATGCTCTTTAAAACAAAATGTCTGTACTAACCAAAGATAGGTGATGGTTATAGGCAGGAGAATTGGAAAGTTAGTAGTTGTAGCATTAAGTAATGGGAGAACTGTGACATGTTCAGGTCATGCTCGTTAAATGTCATTGTTATCATATGGCCACCATTAAATCTGCACCAGCAGCTGTATGGTTGTTTTCCTTAATCCAAACTGTGTTTTCATGGCTTTAATTTATTCATTTAAGTTTAACAAGGCTGCAGTCTGCAACTGTCAGATTGACGCAACTGTCATTTCTTGTCAGAGCCTTCTTAGAGCAGCTGTTCAACAGCATCTTCAAAAGAGGAAGTGGAACAAATGTCACTTTGGATATGATGCAAAGGAAGCAGAAAGGGAATCATATTTCTCTACTGACTCAAGGTGTAGCTGAAGGCATTTTGTACCTGAAATATGTAAAATATGCTGTATAACCCTGTTGTTCCATTGGCAGTCACATTTTTGTATTCAGACCCACCGTGTCTGCTGTCGTAAACACTCATATGAAAATAGACTATTCCCATCCCTTGTCAGGTTTTGTTTAATTTCAAAAGAGGAATGGATGTTAGGTGTGCATTTTTCACAAAATTTTATCTATAATGTTGTTCACGCAGACTCATTGGAATCCTTTGAGTGAAAAAAGTACATATTTGTCTAACTCATTAAATCCAAGTACATGTGAAGAACTTGAAGTATTTATGACCCCATTTCCAAAAAATGGGATGTTTTTCCTTTATTGAATTTATTAAGCTACTTTATACTATAGAGCACTATATTATATTATCTTCAGCTTTTTATAGAACAGCTAACTACAGTCAGTGATAACATTTAAACCCAGTCCCCACCACTTAAATGTTTTACTCATGTGGTACTTACCTGCTTGTTTGAGTTCCTGTCTGTCTTTTACTTACCTACCTGCCTTCTCCCTCCCCACTAGGTAACCCTGCGTAATACTTAACTGAATATCTGCCTGACACATTCTCACTCAGCTTGCAATTGGAAACATGCCTGTATTGGAGCTCTAAATGACAGGAACTCCAGCCCAGTGGAAAGAAAAAGGAATGCAAATTTTAGATAACTTACCTGAAGATACTTACCTGAGTGTAATCCCAGCCCGAATACTTGTCTCCAAACATTCTTTATTATTCCTGCTTCCTGAGCTCAGGACAGTAAAAATGTGAAACTTTGACTGTGTCTTGTATTTAATGTTTTTATTGCTGTAGCACAGAAATTCCACAAATCATTATATTGAAAATTAGTTTTTAAGTTTTTTTTCTTTTTTGAAAGCTGCATTTATTTAACTAATATCAATGAAAAACATATGAGCTCGTGTTGAATCCTAGAAAAGCATTTCAGAATAATTGTGACAGGTTCGTGTTTACCACTGTGCTGCATCGCCTCTTCTTAAGAAACACTGTAAATGTTCTGGTTCAGTTTTTGAGTTTTTTTGGACTTTGAAGTTTTAACGAATCACTGTCTGACCCACAGAGATCTGGAGATTAAGCTTTTGATTGTAACTTTTTGGTAGCAATTAACAAAACAATTTTCCCAATATTCTTTCAACGAAAATACAGAACACTTCAAAAGCCATTATTGTATCATCTAGAAAGGATTTAGGAGTGCTAAAAACACAGATGTTTTAGAGCTTTGCATCATGTTCCAACAATTCTCTTTTCACAGTTTTAATTTGCAGATGGCAGAATAACAGGTATGCCAAACATCTGTGCTGCAGTTGCTAAGCAATATCATACATTAATTAGACAAACAGGATGAGGAAGACAGGAAAAAATATCTCCATTATGGTTGCTACCCATATTCAGAGAGATAAAAAAACACCTTACCGTCCACTTTACTAATTACAGCCTACACATATTTCCCCAGAAATGAATTAACTAACTGCAACACATAACAGATATCAATGCATATATATGCACCAGTATATAAGACATATTTAAAATAACATGTCATCATCCGCACCTTTAGGTATGTAATTTAGCCTACTTATCATGTTTCTGTACAAGCAGAGGAATACAGCATCAAAGTGATGTGACAGTGCATTTCCGTATGAGTAATGCTTCAATATTACCACTTCACTTCAGAGGCCAAGCCGGTACTCAAATTAGATTGCATAAATTGGGTCGAAAATGGCTATCCATCCTCTAGTGAGCCGTGGAATGGGCTCTGCTCTGTTCCATCACATTTTACAGCTAATTTCATGTGGTGAAATGAGAGATGCAAATATGTTTGGGGTTTCATGCATGAACCAAGATTTATGACTGCTGTCTACGACCCTTATAGGTCTCTTAACACATCAGCTCCCATCCATCATGTGATAAATCCCTCAAATTACCACCTCTCTTTAAGTCGCTCAGCTGCTATTAGGTGCATGAGAGGAGCCCGAGTGTCATCTCTGCAGCCTACCTTTCATTGTGCTTTTATATTTTCACACTTAAATAAGAATACGTCGGAGATTAGTTTGCCCCATTTATGTCAAAACAAGCCCTGCTGGACAATGGATGTTCAGGCTACTGTAAATGTGTCTTTTAGTAATCAATGGAAGGGAATGAGCTATAATTCTTTAAAGATCTTACATTTATTTATTCTGTACAGAGCATCGTGTTTTGGTTTCAGTGGGGTTTTTTGGCGAGGTGACCTCCTGAGGTGTTGTCATTGCTATCACGACAGGAACTCTTTTCACTGTATGATACTAAAGGCCAGCGTATGCAAATTTCCTAATAGTATCACGGTCTGTTCTTCCTATGTGCGCCTTATAAATTTGCCTCATAAAGTGACCCAGTGATGGGTTTTTTGGTTACTTTGGGTTATTCATTTAGCTTATAAGTACAATTTACATGAGTTGCTGTGCTGCAAAAATGTGTCCGCGTGGGAATAATGGCCATGGGCAAAATTCTGCAAAAGCCTCCTTCTAGTAGTTTTATGAGTATACTTGTAGACCTGCCACCTCCACTTTTCCACACTGTGGTCAATATTAAATTGGCCTTTCAGCTCTGCTGCCTTTGACCTAATGGACAGTCCAACATTGAGGAAACCTCTTTCGCTTATTAACTGTGTGTCATGGTCCTGGCAATCCGTCTTTTTTCCCCCTCTCTCTTTCTGTCTGTCTCTTGCCTCTTGCTATCTCTTTTCTCTCAGGTGTAGTTGTGGGCTGACTCTTCCTGTTGTGCCCGGCTACTGGCGCGACTTCTGATTTTCCTGGACTTCAGCTGTCACACCTGTTTCTCATCTCATCATCACTGAGCAGTGTTTAGAGACTGGCATGTGCTCCCACTCCATGCCAGATTGTTACTGTCTCTGTTGTGGCATGGCCAGTTGAAGCGTCTTGAAGCTCTGAAGCCTTCCAGACCAAATGGTTCACAGAAAGGTTAATTTCTCGAGGCTTGATGTG
Organism: Pterophyllum scalare; assembly: GCA_024447675.2. Lineage (NCBI taxonomy): Eukaryota > Metazoa > Chordata > Actinopteri > Cichliformes > Cichlidae > Pterophyllum > Pterophyllum scalare. Next base: position 51,381 of record JAMQGT020010960.1, read on the forward strand.
CTCACAAACCCCCCTGCTGTTAAAAAAAAACTGCCAAACAAGCAGAGTTGCGACAAATCATTTTAAGTGCAATATTTGTGGTGCGTGCCCTCTTGCAACAGTGTGTGCATGGTAATAATGACTGCCAAAAATGATAATTCTTCTTAATATATGTGCTTCATTGTGTTGTGTTCAGCCTTTGGTTCTTGTGTTCATTCAAATGCATACACATTCTGTGCAGGTTGTGCATAGTAGTGTGTAACACGTCAGTTCACTGAAGTAAGTTAAGTTTCAGCTTGTGCATTGGCAATACTGTAACATGCGTGACAGGGGAGGATTCACAATTTAGAAACATTTGTTTGACAGTTCTGGGATTCAGATGATTCCTCTTCTTGGAGACTGCTTTTCCTGCTTTGGAGAAAGCTCTTTCATATGGCACTGATGAAGTTGGGGTGCACAAGAATGCCAACAGCAAGTTTATACAAATTTAGATAGATACACTTTTGCTTCTCCCAGTGCTGAAGGGGGTACTTGTCCAGCCAATGCTTGGTTCTGCCAGATATCTCTGTACTTCCACTGCAGCGTCTTGAGTCACATTATGCATTCTTATGGCCTCCTTCATTGTAGCACACCACAGTTTATTTCATGAAAATCATAAACAGAAATTGTAAACAAGGGTTATAATTAATCCAAACTAACATTACACCAATGATCAGATAATCACATTTCAATTTCAGCATCTTGTGATGATGTTGATCCTGCAGCTGGTGATGGTTGCATATGAGTTGTCCTTATCATGTTTGCACACTCAGCGTTGAGTCGCTTTACTGCTTCATTTGCCTTTATCAGGCTAAAGAAACCCATTACTTTGGATTGTGGGTCCAATAGTGTTGCCAGGGAAATTGCTCATGTTCTGCAGGTTGTGTAGCTTTTCCCTCAGGAGCCTGATTAGGTGCTCTCCCAGTTCTCTTGCCAGTGGTGCTGTTGCCTTTATCGACACTTCTTGGACCATCCATTCAACCATTTTCATTAATGGTACAAGATTTGAGACAGACACCCCTCTTTCCTCTGATATTTCCACAGTGACTTCATTACATGATGACAGGATCGACAGGCACCCAGTAACAATACTGTATTCATCAAAGGTAAGAGCAGGGACGCTGGTTTCTAAACCGGTGTAAAACTGCCCCCACTGGTTACCTCAGATCCACCAGTCACTGTAGTATCTGAAATGTGCTGTTCCATTGGGTTTGCATCTCTTTAATGAGTTTAAACTTTGTTTTTTTCATCTGCTCCTGAACAACTGTGGATTTCTCCAATAAAGACAAAATAAAAAAATAATTTTATTGCAATATGAGCAGCAATATAAAACAGATAATGCAATGAAAGATGTAAAGATAATGTAAGTTAACCAGCATTTGGAGGTGTGCTGCTTCTGAAATACCCCACCAGCTTCCTTGCCTTGGCACAAATGGAAGACAGCACAGAGGTCAGATTAAGAGCCTTCTTCACAATTAGATTTAAAGTGCTGATTGTGTGGTACAGTCAGTAGAGTGAAACTTAGTTTATTTGCAATAAAAGTTACTGAAGAATTCAATGTGAATGAGTTTGTTATCTAAATAAAGTTACACCTATGTTTTTCTATGATTGTTCTGTTGATGTGTGGTGTGAAAATATTTCTTCCAGCAAAGTGGGGAATGATGGAAAATGGTAGACAACCACTGACCTAATGTAAGATATAAAGTAAGATCTCAAAACAAAAATCCACTCTTTACCAAAGTCATTCTGCTCTTAAACCTGCTGTCTGGGTTAACGCTTTTGCTTTTGAGTCCAAGCATTTAATTATGACACTGTGTTGCATCATCTGCTTTTTTAACTGATCAGCAATGTCTCCATGAAAGAGTTTAAAGACAGTAATGAGACAAGAGTCAGTCAACTTTAAGATATTGATGTAATGATTCTGAGGGATGGCTTAGCAATGTCAGTGGAAATAAAAGGGCCTTCAAACAATTCAACATTGCAGTCTTTTTTATTTCTCCACTAGACGATGCGAATGCAACACTACATACAATCCCTACTTCGACCATCACTGAAACGACAGTGGTGTTCCTTGCCATAAGATGAACAGCTATAAAGAGCAGTACCCTCCATGGAAAAGACAGCACCTGGCAGCACAAGTGAACCAGCTGCTAATGGATAAGACACATCTGGAATGGCTGACTAAAGGCTGGACAGTTCTGATTTCCAAGGATCAACAGATCTACCAGCCAATAACTTGCCTCAGTACAACATAGAAACTCTTGTCATGCATCATAGCAGTTAATATGAGCAGGGACAAAGCTCAATACATGAGCGGGTCCCAGAATGGAATTGGCAGAGATACCAGGGGTGCAAAACACCAGCTACTGAGCATATAAGGCCAGACTAACCAACCTGAGTATTGATTACAAGAAAGCTTATGACTCGATGCCTCACACATGGATCCTGGAATGCCTAGAACTGTACTAGATCAACAGGACCCTAAGAGCCTTCATCAGGAACTCAGTGGGGATGTGGAAAACAATACTAAAGGCCAACTTCAAACCAATTGCACAAGTCACCACCAAGTGCAAATTTACCAAAAAGGTGGTCTGTCCCCACTGCTGTTGTGCATAAGCCTGGACCCCCTCAGCGAGACTGGCTATGGATACTGACTACAAAATGGAGCAAACGTCAGCCACTTCGTGTACATGGATGACATCAAGCTGTATGCCAGGAGTGAATGAGCTATCGATTAACTGATCCACACCACTAGGATTTACAGCAATGAGATCGGAATGTCATTCGGGCTGAAGAAGTGTAGTCGGATGGTAACAAAGAGAGGGAAGGTAGTCAGAACTGAGGGGATTGAAAGGGATGCAGAAGGCAACATTGCAGATATTAAGGATAACTACAAGTACCTTGGAATCCCACAGGCAAATGGGAACCATGAAGAGGCCAGTTGTCAGATACCCTGCTGGGATAATAAACTGTCTAAAGGAGGGGATAGAAGTCCCTGACAACAAGACAAGAAAGCTCCTTACCATGCACAAAGGGTTTTTGCCATTCATATGAACCTGGGTGAGTCTGTAAACAGCCAATAGCCGAATGCTTATGGCACATGTACATCTTCACTGGCTCCGCACCATTGCGGGGACATAGGAAATATAAACTGTGGCAATACACATTGTTATTGGCTGTGTCACGTTACCGCTGTTGGTATTGTCTGTTGTCTATTCTGTTATGTACATTGAGAGCAAAGAAATAAATGGAGCCCAATTTCTTGTATGTGTACACATACTGTACTCGGTCAGTAAAGCTAATTCTTCTGATCTTCTGATTCTTCTTCTTCATTATATCATTTTAATAGTGAGATGGCAAAAAAAGGCTGTTCATAAACACCAAATGAATAATAAATTCATATATTTCTTCTTCTTGTTGTTTACAAGCTACATATTCATTGTTTAAGGCAAAAATATTCAGTTACAGGCACCATGAACTTGCCACTGCACAAAATTGCTAATTTAACATACATGTCAACATAATACACATAGTACACATGTCTTAAAGTTCACATACCTGCACGTACATACATATATATATATATATATATATATATATATGTATATACACACACACACACGCATATATATATATATATATATATATATATATATATATATATATATATGTATATATATATATAGACACACACAATTATAATAAGAATTTAGGCTAGCAGAAACCTGTTTTATTTTTAAGGTCATCTGTGTTGCAGCCCTACACTGGACTGTGTTTGGAGATCCTTACAGTTATTTCCAAATGAGCAGTTACCTGCTGCTTCAAATACCTCTCCAGCTCACAGCCCCCTACACAGATCTAAATTGGTTCTTGCCTTCATGAGGAGATAAACTGTTGTAGCATTACTTAGTAATTCTTGTGTTGTTGCAGGAAATATATTTACTAATCAGGGAGTGAGTGAGCAAGTGAGTCAGCAGTTACTGCTGAAGACTTAGCCTGTCCTGCATTCAATACAGCTAACTGCAAAACAGCTGGAGATAGGCAACCGAAAAGATATAGAGGCTAATTCTGATAGCACATAACTATACAAAAACCAAACAGAGTAGCAGGGGAAAGAGTGGGCTTCAACCTTTTTTTTTGCCATATTGCAAACAGGGATATCCATGCACAGAATACTACACCCCTGTATTGTATACACTGAGTAACCAAAGGGGCAAAATCAAAATGACATAAAAGCAGAACTCAAGTATGACCTTTTCTATTTCACTGGCAAGCTAATAGATCATAAGCCAAAGTCCACATTGATGCAAGCCTCAGGGGAAAAATCCTGACTGACTGTCAGTTTAATAAATGGGCCTATCTGCTCATCACTTACGGCCGCTTTTCCCTTTGATGCAAGCAGAATAAGTAAATTTACCACAGTCATTCTGCAAGCACAGGTGAAAATTTAATTTCAGTTTATATTTATATGTTTAAAAAAAAAGCTGTTCGCATAAACAAAGAACTTTGGTAAAAATTGTGGTAAAATTCCAATTCATTTTCTTTAAAATTAGCAGATATTTGCTGTCTTGGTGTCTTTCTAGTTATGGCTTTAAATGCTAATACAAATATACATAAAATATCATCCCAAAGCAATAATCTGATTGTGAACTCATCCAACAGTGGGTCCACATTGATGTTGATTTACTAACAAGTGAAACCATGTTGCTTGTCATGGAAGAGATTTTTTCCAGATTTTTACATTCATCGGCTCAAACTAAGATCCTTAATTATATGGATATCAAGATTTAAAACTTGGATGATAAAAGACGCGCAACAAATGTCAAATGGAAGTTTGTCCTGAAACTTGCTGGTGTATCTGATACCATAATGAATGGTGCATTAGGCTGTGAGTGTGACTACATGGTGACACATACATTCGCTGATGTTGTGTTTCCAAATGCTGGGTCAGGTGTTACAATTTATGATGCATAAAAAATGCAATGAAAGGAAGCTAATCTGATAGATACAATTTAAAGGAAATTATATATAGTGTGTATGTGTGTATATATATATATATATATATATATATATATATATATATATATATATATAGTGTGCTGCCAAGCAACCATACCTCCTCTCCCTTATGAAAACATAAGACAATAACCCTTTTATATTAACAGCAGGATTATACAATAGCATGCAGTTATTATACCCAGCTAAAATTATGATCTTGCAATTAGCTCTTGGTTGACATTTACTGTCATTTCATGCTCTGTAGAGGGGAATATGAAAATATTTACTGAGCAATACACGTTGTGACTTAAAGATGCAAGAATGCATATAAACCTGCCATTAATAGTGTTTATTATTTTACTTTACTCAAATGACAAGATTTCTGGAATTTATTTCCTTCTCTTGTGTGGGTGGTGTAACACATCGACATTTTTTGCTTTAATCCTTTGCCTCTATTTAAAAGCCAACTTTTTAAACTTGTGTGTGCCAGTTTATTCCTGGCTGCTGCAAATCCTACAATCATGTATCAGTTCCTTTATAAAAATGTTTCCTCTGTTCCTTTGTCATTAACAGGCTGCAGGCTTTAAGACCATTGCCAGTTGCACTTTTTTTTTTTTTTTTTTGCCCCAAGGAGCTTTATAATAAATAGCAAGTAGACCAGGGGAATCAGCATAATAAATAACTGTGAAGCCAGCTCAAGTTGCTGTTACCTAAAAAAAAGTTCTGTTTGTTTTCATTTTGACATATGGGGCCATTACAGTAGAGACATCCGATGGATGCTGAACATGGTCCAGATCAGCAGGTGGCACTCTCATGACAGTAAAATAGAGTAGCCATCACCCACCACAGGATGATTAATTTAGGTGGAGGAAATGCGCTGCACTGAGGAGCTGACATTTTTGCCTTTTAGTTTATCTTAAGCTTTTCAGAGAGGATGACTTCAGTCATTGGGATTACAACAAATGGGTTTCAAAGATAAGCCGCAATCTGACCAACACAAAGAGACTTTCGATTTTTTTTTTTTGCACATTTATGGACAAATAACAAGTGGAAACTTTTAAATGATCAACTTCTTTGCACATGAGTTGATGCCTGTAAATGTAGTTTGTATCTTTAGATAAATGGTGCAACTGATCAATTTTTTACACATGAACTTCTGCAAAATATACAGTCGGGGACAAATTAATGTTTATGAAGCAGCTTCCATCAAACTTGGCAGCTATCAGGATTTAGACCTCCATTTTTAATCAACTTTCCTAGTAGAATAATAATAGATAAAAAAAAATGTCAGAGTTTGTGAGGAATATGTCTCGCAGTCATCTGAGTATGTATGGCAGAGTAATAGCTGCAGTCCCTACTGCTGCTTTTTTTCATTACAGGGTGGGTTTCAGCACACCTGCGTGCTTTGCAAAACCACGTCCCCGCTCCTGTCGGACTGACAATTATAAAATCTGTTTCACAAATTTATAAATCCCTCACAGGTGAAGTGGAGA
>JAMQGT020010963.1:0-12249 GCA_024447675.2 Pterophyllum scalare
TAATGTAAACATTTTAAACACATGAAACAACAGTTGTCATTATTGGGATTACCAGTTGAATTCACTGCAATTTCTTCTGCTTATTCAATTCAGGGCTCACGGTAGTATGAGGCAGGTATAACACAGAGAGAGATAACCATTCTCACATTCACATGCACGGCCAATTTAGAATCACCAGTTACCCTAAGACTGTGGTAGGAAGCTGGAGTACCTGGAGAGAGCCCATGGGGAGAGACGTGCGTGGCACGGGGGTGCAGTTGTTAGCAACAAGAGGGTCCTTGGTTTGAATTCACCAGCCAAAAATTGTCTTTTTCTCTGAGTGGTCCCATACAACTTTAATGTGATATTTATGACCCCAACTTAAACATAAACACTACTCCAAAAAACAAACACAACAAAAAATAAATAAAACAACGCACTACCCTGAAAGCAATTCTGGCATATATACTAAGGCTGTGTCATTTGGGTGCACTAGTGACCATCTTTCCTTACTGCCCAGTCTGGTTTTAGAAGACAAGGAGCAAAAAGCATTATGGATGTTGATATTGCATTCAATACAGGATAAAACTGCTTTGACTGTATTGATTCATTTACAAACATCACCAGATAGTCTTTCATTCTGTTTGACTGATGCACTCTCCAATACTTCTGCTGCAAGGAGGGGGATGGAGTTTGCTGGTGCTGTCGTCATGTTGAGGTGTGGCGGTGTGTGTAGCTAGTGGGAAGGTCGACAGGGTGGTGGCGGTGGTGGTGGTGGTGTGGGGGGGGGGGGTGGCAACAACAAGCAAGCGAAAAAAAAACAAAAAAAAAAAACAAGGAAGGCACAAAAAACAATTTAAAACTCTGTATTGATCCAGCACTAGTGATTGTACATATATTCCATAGTCCCAGAGGCCCCATTCCTGTGTCTCTTAAATGCAAGGGGAAAGGGAAGGGGAATTAAATAAATAAATAAATAAAAACCACAATGTTTGGTAAAGGCAAGCCACTCACCCTGTTGGAGGTAATGTCCCTTATTTAGAAGTCTATTGATCTTTTCAGTGCGCCTGCCTGCCCTTCCTCTAGAGTCTGACTAAAAGACCCAAATACACACATGCACACTGAAGCGCTGTCTGAGAATGGAGGGGGCATGAAAGATAGGCCTGCCAATAGCACTGAACCAACCTGTTAGCTAATTGCCAGGAAAGACAATTATCCTTGCATTGTTTCAAAGTGGAAACACATTACTTAAGTCAAATATATATATATATACAAAGAAATTTGATGTTTTGATGGTGCAGCCCGTGTGGGCAGCAGGTTATCAGGCGATTGCAAAGAAGCTCATAATACAAGTCCCACTCACAGCCACCAACCTTACAGCTGGCAAAAGTGAAGAAGTACAGTATAATGACATGTCAGAATTTGAAAATCTCTTTCTAAACAAAGCACCATGATATTACTAGCTAGCATCCAAAAAGTAAGATGCTGTATGGGTATAACACTGCTGAAATTAAACAAAGATTTTCAAGAAAGTTTCATCTGGTACAAATCTATTCTGAGCAATAATAAAGCATGTTTTCACTGTATGGAGATGGACAGATGCAGTGCGCTATTATCTGAGACATAGTGCTTCTTGTGGATGAATGCCCTGTTCTACAAGCAGCTCAGACTAGTATTTTGACAGGCAACGGATAACGGTGGGTCCAAAGCAATCACATCTTTGACTTTGACAAATGGCTGTGCTGTGGCGAAGTTGAAAATAACACACATCCACTTTAATCTCTTTCTTGATTAAATTGGAAGCACGTCTTTTTGACATCATACGATTCACTCTCAAAGTAGTGACTACTGCAGAGACAGATAGTCCTTGGGATAGCCCCATTTAAATAATATGGAACTATGCACGTGTGAGACATTAGAAGTTCCAGAGTGAGGGTTTTTTTTTGTTATAAATTAACAAATATCACATGCAAAAATGTAACTGTAAAACGCCTGAACTTCTGAGAAAAAAATCAAGAGAGATGATGAAATACATTTCTAGTCAAAAGACAGGCGAAAGAAACAAACCAGAGTGTACATGGGCAAGAATTCACATAATTTCTGGAAAATATCTTTGGCACATTCAACAACAATATTTGTGTCAGTAATTTTGTTCTCCCATAGTATGTCCATCAGCACTACCTAGAAATGGTTTGCTTTTTCTGCCACAGTTTCCCCCCAACTGAATTTCTTCAGTAAACCCCAGCAGGCAGGGAGGAAAAGAGGGAATGAGGGAAGAAGAGAATGCTGGGGATAGATGGATGCATTGGGGGATGAAGGAGGCCGAGGGAAGAAATCAGGGGTGTTATAAATAACACTGATGAGGTGAGCTAGCATTGATCCACACTGCAGTTGAGAGGTGGGTGGTCCTCCTAGTACTTAATTGCCAGTCATGTGCCCTGGGATGCAGCTACTACTAAATGTGGTCTATCTCTCATTAGGCTTTGACAGGCTGAAAATACAGCAGCTAGACTGGAATTGGGACTCAAACAGAAAGGGATTAAAAAGACAAAGTGCTACAATTAAGACTGATGGAGAGAATGATAGAAAGGACAGAGTGAGAAATGGAAAAGTGTTACTCACGCATTCCGCCATCCTGGCCCTGAAGGAACCTGTCTAGGATGATACGAGCCATCAACGCAGGAGACAGATCCACCTTTACATAGATACAAAAAAAAAAAAGAAGGCAAGCAGCCTAAATAAAAACAGAATTTAGCATCAATGGGGAATTAATACTTATTTTTAAAGCTAGGTATGGTGGAATTTATATTCCTCTTTGAAGAACTGCTCCTTTTATAAACCTTGCAGGTAAAATCCCATATATCCAGCTGGAAGTGCAAACATATTTTAAACAGCCTACAAATTACGACATTTAAATTGCACAGCCAGTCTACCTTTGGCTGATGTCACATAGATAATAATGATGGTAATGGCTCTAAATTATATTATTGCATTTCAAAACCTTGACCTTACTTTTGACAATCCCTCTGCAAATTGGTCTTTGAAAGCATTGCTTTGCATCAACCTTTCCCACAGGAACAAGAGATCGCCTATTACACAGCCAAGCTACCTGGCTGAATTGCCTTTGCCTCTGTCAAACAGACAACCCGAGTCTCTCATCTTGAAAGAAAAAAAAACAGCGCATACTGTGCCCAGGCAAGAGACAATGGAGAGCTTTAATCATTGAATGATCACCAAGGCAAAACTATAGGAACCAGTAGGACACACCTGAGGGACGGTGAGAAATGCAGTCCTTAATAGGAAGGAAAGAACCTATGGCTGCAGCACTCTTTGAACACAAACACACCTTAGAGGTGAGCAGTGTTTATGACTGAGTGCAAGGAAAAGCCCTGACAGGTAAGAGAGCATGAACGACTGATAGTGAATGTGTATTTGATCACATTTTTATCAGTGCATTGCATTCCCACACATTATTAGCATTACAATGTTTTATTAAAATAGGGAAGGAAAAAAAAAACAACGACTTTTGTAAAGAACAGTATGATGGGGAAAAAAATATTAGTATAATCAAATTAACAGGCCTCATATATGTAAAGGTGCATGTATTAGCACAAGACGTATTTTCCCGAGGTCCACATTTGGCCAATGTTCAAACAATAGGCGGTATATAAAAGAAGATGCATTAAGTCATTCACTACTAAAATTCACAGCCTACTCAGTATAGAGGGAATTAAAACATTGCTTGAAGACTTTGCCATTCCTAGCCAGCTCATTATGAAACAACATTCTTGCAGCCAAAGATCATTTTTCCTCTTGTTAGCATAATTGGGGACCAAAAGTGAATTTGCCCTCAGCTTGCAGTGAGAATAGAGTGTTTTATCTTTTCTGTGATGCTTCCTTGTAACGCTGGGAGCAGAGATGCTTCTGTCTAAACAATGTCTTTTTACCCACAGTAGTATTTGTTAACATCTCCATAATATTGCACTAAGAAGGCAGCTAGTAAAAAAAAAGCTCAACATGTCTATAATAATTAAGGGGTGAGGAAAGAGTTTACATCTTCATTAAGACCTCTGATAGCACTGACTCCGACTTAGCATTTGTAGCCTGCAGTTACAGTAGCTTGCTTTCTTCTCTCTAATTCTTCTAATTTCCCCTCACTTTCTTTACTCCCCTTCCATCCTTTTTCTTTGTGCTTACTGGCTGGCTCACCACTCAAACCCTGAATAGCCAGAGAAAATCAGATTCTTGGTAACCTGCATCAGAGCTGACACATGAAAAATGGCAACATTACCAATGCAGGCTCAGCCTGAATAAAGATCACCTGATTAGTTGAGGTACATGCATCTCCCTAATTTTCATATTAATCATGAGCCTATCTTCAGTCCCTGGTCAGACCACATCATTTCATTAACATACGACTACGATTTACAGGTCCTTAAATTTCTCCTAAAAATAATTATTGATAATTAAAATCCTGGTTTTATCAACCTCTAAACCAATGGGGTCACACACAGTGCAGCACAACTGTACCTGTTCTGATGCCACATTTAAGTAACATTTGCATAAATTTCCCATAAAGCTAAAAACAGTGAATGCTGAGTGTATCTCTGATTCATGGGCTTCTTCTAAGGGCAAAAAAATATCTATGAATAGTTTTCATCACTGTTAATCATTTTCCTCTGTTGGGAGATATATTGTCTCATAAAGGCATGAAACTACATCAATTAGCAGTCTGGGAGACCATGAGTGCTTGGTTTAAATGTTAAGTACCATATTAAGATGACAGTTAAATGGTTCATAGACAGTTATCTCTTTGGTGAATTGGATCCTTTCAAGAAAAAAAAAAATCATGCGTCAATTAAACTGAGAATGAATAATGGCAGTTAGCTTTGAGGTAGCACTGATGCATGCGAACTTCTGTGATTTTAGATTAAGAGACCCTCAAATTTCATTGCCTACTGCATGCGCCAATCAAAATTCAAATGTGAATTTAAATGTTTAAAAAGGTTATCAGGTCTTTTCTTCCAGTATAATCACAAGAAGAAGAACTTGAAAGACAAAAAAAAAAAAACAATATGCAAATATTTATTTTATTTGGCTTCACAAACCATACAGTAAGAAGTAAGACATAATGTAACCATTTTTCACTAATGTGCAGTACAGAAACTCAATCACGTGATTAATGCAAATGCTCAAAGAAACAGCTATTTTACAGCAAGAACAAGTATCTACCACCCAGGGCCTGAGTTTTGGATTTAAGCTGCACATAAACAATTGCTGGTACAGCAACAAAACTGCAAATTCTTTACTGACCTCCTAAAGTAAATAACTGATCAAATAATAACGAGAGGAATTAGTTAATGACCCCAGTCTCACCTGTCCACAGTTTGTAGCAACTCTGCCTCAACTGCAATTTGGAAAATTGCATAATAAAACAGAAAAAGTATTTTCACATCTGCTTAATGAGCCGAGAGCTAATTACATTAAATAATTGATAATTGAGCCAACCATTTTACCAATTTCGATAATGACTAACAGACAAGGGAGAAAATCAAAAACTGCAGCCAACTGCTATCTATCCATTTATAGAAAAAATAAAGCATAAACTGAGATGTGTTTTTCATTGGCAAGTAAAAAGGCAGAGAGGGGGAAAAAGTTATACTATTACCTCATTGGCCAACTGAAGCAGGACAGGAGCAGTAGGCTGTGCCTTGGCTTCACTCAGATACCTTCATTATAACAAAGAATAACAAGAGCAGTGAAAAAACAAAACAAAACATGGCCCACAAAGACAGACAGAAGGGTAGAAGGGGGCTAGATCAGGCTAGCCAAGACATGCTAATGTCCCTGATGACTTTGCCCTGGGTGGCATATGGCAGGCTCCGTGTGGTTAAAACAGCACTGCTTGAAGGGCTTCAAATTTCCAAGAAGCCAGACAAGCATATGATAGTTAGTTAACCCCTGCCGCCCAAAAAGTCTTTATTCCCTCGCCAGCTAAACCTGCAACACACGTTAGATCTTACCCAGATCATCTCAGAGGTTTGTTGTTGTAAGTGGATTAGGAGTGCATTATCCAGCTTTATTTTCCCCAGAACAATGGCCTAATAAGCTAGATAAAGGCTAATTGCAATATGCAAAGAGGCTTTCCCAGTACAGTCTGTTTTCAGTTCTTTTTTTCTTTTTTTAAATTTAACCATGTTCATTGAATTACAGATAATCATCCCATCATAAACCTGCGTAAGGCAAATGTCCAATGGTTGGTTTATTTATTTACTTTCCTGCTTTCAGCTTGACATGGAGAACAGAGCCTTAGCTTAGCAGGTGCAAGTGGGGGTCTGGAATGAATCCTGTGGGTGGTGATTTGTTTGGAGGAGATTATAACTGTCATGGCGGCGGGGGGGGGGGGCACACACATACACAAGAGTGCATGAATGATTTAAAAAAAAAGATTAAAGAAAGATGAAAAACAGTAACAGAGATGAAACAATAAATAGAGAGATCTACAAAGAAAAGAAAACATGAACAAAATGATATAAAGCACAGTAATACAATACCTTTGGTAGTAGCTTTCAATAACATCCGGCACATGGTGTCTTGAGATTGTCCTTTTGATCCGCTTCTTTTAATAATAATAATAATAATAATAATAATAGTTTATAATAATAAGAGTAACGTGAAGGAGAATGATGAAGATTCCTAATATAATAATCATGATAGTTAAAATAATTGACACATACATGCAGAGACATACATACATGCACACATAGAAACATCATTAAGTACTTTTTACAGGAGCAAAGTGCTTCCCATTTCCGGTTGACCTGATTAAAATGCTTAACTTGTTCACCCTTGGCTTCTCTTCCATGCTCTTTTCTTCATGAACAATTGCAACAGCAATTTAATTCCAATAATTTTCGTAGGGGTCAAACTGTGCCAAGGCACCCTTGTTCAATGCCATCATCTCCCTCTACCTTCCTGATTCAAACCCTGTATTCATTTCCCCGTTTTTGATCAAACAATGACATTATTCCACATTTCACACCCTGACATTTCTATGCAATTCAATTGCCATCGCTGCCGAGAAGGAGGAGAACAGAGGATAAAAGCGGAAGAGCACTGGTTAAAAACAACTTATTTAAAAACTACTACACAGAAAAAAATGTAATTCCACAGAGACGGGCAGTGTGACTGACACCTGTCACTGGGATGATAAATGACTCCATTTTCTGCTTGTGCTGCCTTCTGCCACTGGCGGCAGTGGCCATTTATCATCATCCACTGTCAGCCGTGGAAAGCAGCAGTGACAGTGCGAGTCAGCAAACATTTAGCACACGCAGCCGCACTACACAGGGAAATTATTATTGTCAGAATAATAATGGTTTAGCATAATTTATTACAGGTCCACCAAATAAGCAGGGGCTAGATGTTATTAGACAGATGGATGGGAAGGCTTGGCAGACATCCACTGAGGCTCAGGCAGGCAAAGGCCCTCAACATGAACGTGAGAAGGAGGAGGGGGTGGCGATGTGGGGTGAAATAAACGGGGGTATGCTGGTGGGGGGTATCCTCCAAACCAATCAGAAAGCTGGCAGTTCAATTACAAAGAAATAAAGGGACATTCATCATTCAATTAGGCACCTGTCAGGGCTCACAAAGGAAGAAAACTTCTAACCTGGTACTCCAGGGAGAAGATGCTCAGAAGAGTGGACTGCGAGTGACTGGAACAAATAAAAGAAGGACAAAGTTAATTACCAGAGTGCATTGCACAGAGACAAAGGGAGAAGGGAGCTTCAAAGCTGGGGCCAGCTGCCCTGTAATCTAAAAGAACATGAAAACAAGTGTGGCAAAGTTGTTCCAGATGAACACCTCTGACAAAAGGATTCCTGCTACGATAGTGTGGGGAAGAAGAAAGAGGAAGGTTGTGTGGGGTATGAAAGATAAGAAAAATATAGCCTTTTTTTTTTCCTTTCAGTCATTAATACATAGTATCTTCTTCTATCCTTTGTCTCTCCAGGAAAAGTGCCAAAAGCTAAACCAATCTTAATTCATGTGCAGTGTCTGCTATTGTAAAGTTGCACAAAGGCAAGAAAACACAACCAACCTAAAGATGACAAAACTGAAGAGAAATTGACGATATCCACGCAAATAATCGACAGGGTTAACATCTAAATGGTGAGTAAAACATGGCATTCATGAGCAATTACGGTCATGTCCGTATGTGATCACCAGCATAAAAGAAGAAATCAAAATATGATTTTGAAGTATAGATTTTTACTCTAATACAGAGAGTTTAGCAACTATTGCATATACTGTTGAGGAATTACAGACATTTTTAAAAGACTCTCCTGTTTTCATAGGTTCAAAAGTAAATGGAGAAACTAAAATAACTTTATAATAACTATATAGAAACTGACGGACATAACCAAATGCTGAATTTCATCCTATCGAAGAAAGAACTTTCGACTTCTTTCTATTAATAGCTTTTGAGTTGCTTTTGTGGTACATTTTGGGTGATTATTCATTTGTACTCTAAAGCACCTTCCTATCAGTTTACAGAATTTATCCTATAACACTACCTCCCTCAGTCTTCTTGTTGCGTCTAGGTGTGGTGTAAGATTCTGTTATCACTCCGATAGGTCCGTTTGTTTGTTTGTTTTAGCCTAATCAGGGGCTTTTTCACTTCAGTTGAAAGCTCTCTGGGCTGCATATTGAGAAGTTCCATGAACCACTACCATATACAAATTTAACATTTTGAATCATCTCCAGACCCTACACCACCTTGATTTGTTATGAAACAGCAACAAAGATCAGTGTCTAATTATTTCTGAGCCTGTCAAAAATTATTTAAAAGGTAGATTTAACTCCTGAACAATAGTTTTGTTAAACCCATTAAATTATAGCTGAAAGCCTACACAGTCATATCTCAATTGTTTTATCTCGAATCCTTTGTGGTGGCGCACAAACCAAAATTTATGAAAATCTTCTCCTTGTCCAAAAACATACCGACTTGACGGTATGTGTTTTATTTCAATTGATGACTACTAATGCCGGTATTTGTTTGTGTGACCGCACGTAGACACATTAAAATAAAAATCCTTTCTTTGCTGTCTGTAATAGCACATGGCCCATTCCAGAGCCTTCCCGCTGCAACAGATAGGCTTTAAAAATGGAAACTTTCACTGCATGAAACTGTGACTCCCAAGAGTCGGTCAATTCCATGGGTTGCCATAAGCTACATTTATCTCCAGCTCCAGTCAATGTCAAACACCCGGCAGAGAGGCAGACCTGGAAAACAGACAGCTCCAACAGGGACTTGCAGCCCCTTCGATATCCATCTCAGCCACCATTGTGTCCTTTGAGTTGGGGATATTTAAATGGGTGACAGAAATGATTGTAGTTGGACTGTGCTTATCTTCACACAGCATGTAAAAACAAACAAACAAACAAACAAAAAACACACACACGTGCAACTACACCCGCATACATAAACTGCTCCGTAATGTTCACAAGTGGTTTTATGTCTCCATACACTGCACTTGATTGTTAAATTTAATGGACTTTTCATTACAAGTCAACTGGGAATGGTTTGTAAAAAACTCGTGAGAAGCTAAAGCTTCCAATCTGCATTAAAATATTGAATCTACACTGGCCACCAGCATCAATCACTAAAAACAATAAAATAACCTTGTGGCATACAGACAAAGCCAAAAGTATGTCAAATCCTGATTTCTGTCTGGACCGTCTGTCTGCAAGTACACTTATCACACAGCTTATAAACAAAATAAAATGTGCACTAAATCCTATTGAAACAGTTGTTCAAGCAACTTGATAATGTTACTAGAGTATTCCCAAGCCGAGCAGTATTCCATATTACTGGTGGTTTTGTTTTGGGTCCACACAGTCATGCCTGCCTTCAAACCTCATCTCATGAGTTTGATACAGATATATTTCACACCTGATGCGTACCATACTCAAGTACGTCTCATCCGCACCCAAGTCTGGCTCTTCAACAAGAACCAGGACGCAAATTGTCGTACCATGCCCGTGGGCAGTATGCGACGTTCACACATATCAAAGATACTGAACTTTGGGCTCAAGTGTACTCGAGTACGACATGTTAAAGCACTCTGATTCTCATCACACACACAGTTACAGCACCAAATATTGGAAGTGAATAAGACAACGAGGGAAGTTCTCAGAGAATTAAAAAAACAAAACAAAAAAAACAACAAAAAAAGCACCCTACCCCCCTCAGCATTAATTTATAATGATGCTTAGGGGTGAAGGGGCCACCGCAATTAAGTGGGCCATTAAATGGTCAACTGTCAACATGTGGACACTTAAGGGAGGGAAAAAATTTCTTCCACACTTCAACCTTGCACCTGAGCATTTCAACAGCATCACAGCCTTATTGTTGGCATGGGACCATCATGATCCCCCTGTCGGAACAGACATCTGTTACGTTTTAAATGGATTACTCTCTATAATGAGCATGATTACCGCTTAATTGCTAAATCTATACCCTGTTAACTTTAAAGGGACATAAACGACTCTTAATATCTATGAAAACATATCCGTTTCAAAAACACTAAGAACTTTGGGGACTTCTGTTTTCATTTCTTACCTCAAACTGATTTTGCTGACACAAAAACAAGACAAACTATTTAGAGATGTGAAAGAGGGGCGACATGAAGTGCTGAATGCAGATATCTGGATTAAACCCAAGACTTGTTTGCATTTTATAGAGTCTGTCAAGTTTTACACTGCTATAATCCCCCTTTTTTTATTTAACAGACATTAACAATAAGTTATTGCAGGCTTTACATTAATGTATATCCAACCTGTCCTCTCTTGGGCACAGTAAGATCACCTCATGCTAAAATATGTAGCCAATTGCTGTCTTACAACGAGGATTTGATCTGCCTACTGAACAGGAGTATTACATTTTTACTATAATTCATCTATCCCATTGCCACACAGTACAAGCATTTGTGAGACTCTGTCCTATCTCAGTGGTTACAAAAATGAACCCAATATGTTAACAAGTCTAAAACCAGCTGCCTTTCTGTCTGCCTTTTGGTATCCTTAAACAAATCTAGTAGCCTGCATTTTATTCAGAATTGTGCACATAGCAAGCACAGCCAAACGCTTAGTTTCTGTATGCAACATGTGATGTTAGGATATGATAAAAACAATTGTAAAAAGAAATAAGATGATAAGGTTACAAGATTTGCAACCTTTTCTTCATTATAAGGTTGTAACAGAAAATGACTGAGAATATTTGGGGAAAGTAATTTGCTTAAAGTAACTGATTAGAAACATTTGTTCCCAGAGTGAACCCTAAAACAGTTCTAGTTGTGACTGAACATAGGAAGTACTGAACCCTTTGTGAATTGTGCACATAAAGCAAGCTATTTTTATTCAATGCACTGGTAAAATGCCAAGGTCAACATTTTAGATTCACTGACCGCTGTCTCCCTTACGTTTAAAAAAAAAAAAAATCTATCTCATCAAACAAAGAACACACAAGATATTATTTGAAGAGCCACGGACAACAGTCTGTGACACTGCAGTGCAGGTTTACAGTGGCTTTTATGTAAAAAGGAAGAAAATAAAAATGGTCCCTTTCGGATATAATTTAGAACACGGGGAAACAGAAGGTTGGGAGACAGAAGAGTGGTTAGGGAATCATTCACTCTCAACCTAATTACCCTTCCTTACAACATAAGACAGAGCATTAATATGCACTGGCACCCAAAATAGTAAAGCAGCAGATTAAATTAAAAACAATTAGGGACTTTCACTTTGTCACTGAGCTGGTATGGCTGTCTGGTCAGTACTTCAGGCACTATTAGGCTAGGTTACCCAGTGGCTGTGAATCTGACTAATTCAAGTTTGAGTGTCGAATTGACTTATTTTCTTGTGCGTTCAGGCTATATCAGTGCCTTAAACATAAACACAGCAAAAAGCCTTGAAAATCCCATCAACCTAATTAATAGGAGACAGGGGAAATTCAAACTATCAATTATATTTGGAAACTTCCTATTTACAAATAATTAATTATAAACAATAGCTGTAATTTGGGTAATGAAAGCCACCTGGCTAATGGCATTGGTATCATATGCTGCGACAGTATTTTAGCATTTGGTGGATCTGCATGCAGAGTGTGTTGAATGGTGTGACTCTTCGGGGCATGGAACTGTCTAATGGAAGCATGGCACATATTTTTACTGCTGGCAATGAAACAATTTTCAGAAGGGAATGACATGG
>JAMQGT020010964.1:0-17028 GCA_024447675.2 Pterophyllum scalare
TGTAAATGCCAGGCGGTTCAGTGGAGCAGTAATGAGAGTTAATGTGTTGGAGGAGAACCGCCATCAATATAAGGTGGAGCACCTGATGTGGGGGTATCCTCCTGCTGCGAGGGGAACGTCCACCATGTCAGCAAAATGACTGATGGCTGTGTTGTGCAGCACGTAGGAGCACAAAGAGTGTAAATTAACTAAACAAGGTATTGTCTTGACTTTGATGGACCCAACACTTCCTCATGAGTCACGCCAGAAAGCCCTTCAGCCTGGCGAGATGTTTCTGGATGATGTTTCTGGATGAGGCTCTCGTCCTTTTAACATGCTGCAGGTCTTTATTCAGAGACCATCCTCAGCGCCTCGAGTCTTTTATCAGCACTCTTTACGCTGAGCGTTTAGCTAAGATTAAGGCTTCGTCCACACGTGCACGGGTAATTCGGTACCTGTAGCATTTTCTCTGCGCTGGCCTTTCATGCACACGGTGCTTTGGTTCACTGAAAATGGAGCTTTTGAAAAACTCCATTTCTGCATTTACAGGAGAAGGAAAACGGAGACATTGTCGTGCAGTTTCCTGTTTTGACATCAGACTGCGCGCCGTCTTAATGTTTGGGGGCTTTTGATAGGCCAACATTTCTTTTAGGGTTGTAACGTCTCCTTGGCCTTTATAAGACTAGTCTACAGGATAAACTTATAGGATAAGATGCACTTTCACAGACTGAAAAGTTTAACTCTTCAGGATAAAATCCTTTGGGATCAGTTCAGCTGGGATGGATATATCCCAAAGATCTGATTGGTACCGAAATGGATTTACATCTATCAGACTCAACACTCGGACCCCGCTGTGCAACCCAAACCACATATGTGAACTCTGGAGGTGGTGTCATGGCGACTAACACCGCTTCCGACTTTAGAAAGTTGATCCAAGCAGCACTTTCTCTGATGGTTAAAACATTTAAAACTCCTCTGACTTCCTTCCCTGACGTACCGTCTATGGATGCAGGAATAAGTCCTGATGTCACTGTCCCACCCTGTGTTTTGGCAGTTTCTGGGTCACTTTAGAAGTGAGACGAATCCACCAGTTAAATCTGTGTTGCTGTGTGTGAGCCAGCCCTAAAAATGTCTGACGGTGATTCGATAGAGAGCCCGAGCGTTATTGTGTGTGGGCGCATTTGATTTGCGTGCGTCGCCGGCATGTGTCGCTGAAAGAGCGCCGCTGAGCGACCCCGGGATTCATTGTCCCCTCCAGATGTTTCCCCACGAGCCACCCAAAGAGCTGCAACCTCAGAGGAGAAAAAGGCCCAGACCGCCGTGCGCCGTAAAGCCGGGCTGTAAATTTGCTGCTTGTCTCGGCCGCTATTTGCACTTGAATGGTGGTTGGGCTCAAGTGGAGGGGGAGGGGGGTGACTGTTAAAGCCTGCCACACAGAAACACACATAAAAAGCAGAACATGCTCAGTGAGGAAAACAGCCTTCGACCTCCCCCTTCACTTTTTTAATGGGACGGCGCGACAGAAGCTGCTTTTAAATGTTAATGAAAAGCAATTGATGAGCTAACGGCGAGTGTGTGAGCACATCCATTAAACTGGCGCAGTGACACTGATCAGCTGCTTAGTGGAAAGTGTGTTTCAAGTAACTGTTGATGAAAATCAGAAAACAAGCAAGAAAAACGCGGACTTTAATTTTATTTATATTAGAGAGAAAACCCAGCAATCCGACAATCCCGTGTGAGCAGCAACTGGTGACTGTGGTGAGGAAGATCTCCCTTTTAAAAGGAAGAGTTCACCAACAGAACCTGGATCATGGAGAGGCAGCCAGAAGAGCAAAGAGAGGAGCTCGGGCAGACCACAAAGATGTCTCCAGCAGCCTGACAGGTCATGCCCACTGATGTGAAATAAACACTTTCCACTTTGAAAGAGCGAACACGTCCGCGTTGGAGCCTGATTTATGTTGTTGTGTTGGTTCTGTTGGTGTCAGCGCAGCCCACGCCCCGTTTACCAACGCTTCACACGTGGCGTCGTGTGCGCGCTGCTCGACAGTTGCTAGGAAACATTCATATTCCCCGGCTGGCTGGCCTCCTAGTGGATGCTTTGGTTGCTAGCAAATTGCCACGGCTGCCTGTAGTTTTTCATGTTTGTCTGCAAATAGTCGCTAACTACTAGCCCAGCGGTAGTAAAGCTTCAAAAAGTGCCACAGAAAACCAGAAGTGGAGAAGATTTGCCTTCAAAGTAAAAGCTGTGTCTCAGTGCTGCAGACTACAGATTTCAAAAGGCTCAGCTTTTACTTTGAAGATGAACCTTCTCCGTTTCCAGTCTGTGTCACACTTTTCACAGTGCGCCAAGACACTTAACTCACATTGCCTAAGTGTGAATGTAGTTGTGTGGTTGGTGGTGGTCGGAGGGGCCGTAGGCGCGAATTGGCAGCCAAGCTTCTGTCAGACTGCCCCAGGGCAGCTGTGGCTACATTAGTAGCTTACCACCACCAAGTGTGAATGAGTGGTGCACAGAATTGTAAAGCGCTATATAAATCTAAGGCAGTATTATTATTATTATTACAAAACCTCAGTACTGGTGCACACCAGACTCTCCTCTGAATGAAACCTCCGCATCACTGACAGAAGTCGAAACAGGAAGCAAAGAAGTCGTGGAGTTTAAAAGCTCCTGAGCTCCTGCGCCGATACATCATTCAAACAGTGAAGACCAACTCAAACTGGTCGCTTCAATGCAGCTGTTGTGACATCGTGAGGGCGACAGCGGCAGGTACGAGTGAGGCTTTAGAGCCTGGTGGGGTGCACGTCCTACAGTGACAGATTTTTTAGAAAACGACTTGGTTAGGTTTAGGTCAGAATAATTCGGTGGAGGCAGCAGAGTTGAAGATGCTAAGATCTTTGTTGGGATTCACCAGGAAGGACAATGGAGAAGAAGAGAGGCGAGGCCGCGATGGTTCGGACATGTGTAGGGGAGGGATGGAGGATATAATGGACAAAGGATTTTGAATATGGAGCTGCCAGGCGGGAGGAGAAGAGGAAGACCTCAGAGGAGGTTCATGGATGTGGTGAAGGGCCCAGCAGAATGGCTTTTTATGTGCGTGAAAGGAACAGTGGCAACAGGGACGAAAAGGTTGAATTATGGGGTAAACTCATATGTTTCTGCCTGTTTACTTAACGATCACGACCCAAAAACTTCTCCATGCTGACCTACAGCGACCGACCATGGAGCTCAGCTGAAAGTTGTTTTCTTTTAATCTCTCTCTGGCTTTGGTTCACTCCCTCCCTGCCCTTCATCCTCTCCCTCCCCGCTCACATGTGCTGCTTAGTATGTTTGCTTAGCTCCAGTCCTGTACCCTGAACGCCACATTAACTCCATTTTGTCACTCATCACCGAGTCGTGTTAACGCTGTGACCTTTCAGCGAGCAGACTGACGTATCATTACCGATACCCTGCCACAGCAAGGCCCCCGGCTACAGCCCATTAGAAAGCAATCCGACGGCCCGCTCGTAATGACCGAATCACTCCCTCACAGTGTAATAGAGCTGATTCAAAGACATAACGACCAGGAAGTCTGCTTTATCTGACTTCCAATCAGGTGACGCAGGGTTGTGAGACTGCAGTGTGAACGAGCCACAGCTTATAAACTGTTGACTTAAACAGGAGGTTTGTGTGTGCTGTTAATTTAGCATTTTATCCATTAAGTGCAGATTTAAGAAATGGTATCAGGAAAAGGTCAAACCTGGATCTGGCTTATTTAATTTTTTTGTTTTAATGTATCGAGCTAAAGCCGGTTGAGCGGTTTTCACTAAAACATATGAGGGCCTTCAAAAACAGACCCACTGTACGAGAAAAATGGGAACGTGAAGTAAAATTTGTTATGTCAATGATAATGAACCAAATCACTGCTTTGGAGAGAGTTTGGCTGATGTTATAAAACCAAAGAAAGGGGCAGAGCTTAGGCTGTGGGACCTAAAAGGAAAATTACTGGCGGGAATTTGGGGATTTAGCTTATAGGCTTCCCAAAACCAGGGCTGGATCTGACTGAGAACCTGAAGTGAGCCAGGTTTGATCATCTGTTTTTCTTCTGATGGGCCCATGATTTCCAAAATGAACATTATGTTATTCAGTCAGTGAATGTTTTCCTGGTGAGTTTATGGTCTGAGGTCTCAGAGCAACTTGTTCTTCTTCTCCTTGTTCTCATTGGTCGGACTTGTTTGCAGCCGGCGGCGTTGCCCCCTGTTGGTCAGGTCTGAGGCACTCCAGTTCTGGCTGTTAAGTGTTTCTTCTTAAATGGCAACATCTGGATGGGTGAGCATGAATTATGGGCGACATTATTTTTAGGCCCTTAAAAGGAAAAGACGGGGTCGCCCCTTGAGACGGTCACTGGAGTCCAGAAGAGGTTAGGCCTGGTTTTTTTGTGGATAGCAGGCACACACACACACACACACACACACACACAGGCCAGAGAGACTCAAAATGAGTCTACATTTGATGGAAAGACTGGTGGTGGACTCACAGAGGCTAGTTTATTAGCATTCACACACTGCCCTCATTTTTACAATTAAGCCTACATTGTATGTTGCTGCTGGCAACTGGCAGATCTACAGTGATGGCGACTGCAGTGTTCACATTACCACACTGTTCAAATAATGCTGGGGGAACTGTTAGATATGCAAACAATATGATGGTCCAAAGCAAGCATCTTTGTAACGGTGGGCTGTGCAACCTTCCAAAGAGCAGCCGCTGGTCAAACAGTAACCAGTCTGGAAGTCTAATTAAAAAACAGACAGGATGCCTTTCGCCACAGAAAGTCCCCACATTTAGCTTTTCATCTCTGAACTTGACTTTTGGCCCCTAAGAAAATAATTTATATCAGCATGCTGGGTGTGTAACAGTCCATGAAACAAGCATATTTTCCTCTTAAATTCCTGATCGTAATGCGGCTCATTTGTTACCAATGGTATAAACAGACAAGCTCGCTTAGGAGACACAAAGTGGCACCAAAGGGACACAAAATAAATCAAAAGAGACAAAAAATGTTAACAAAGAGAAACAAAATGGCACCGAAGAGTCAAGATAGTCTCACCAAAGAGGTAAACACAGTACCCAACAGATTAAAAATGATGCCAGAGAGACAGGAAAGATGACCAAAGAGAGAAAAAATGCACCAGAGTCAAACAAAAAGAACCAAAATGACTCAAAAGAGACACAAAATGTCAACAAAGAGAAACAAAAAGAGTCAGAAGACGTGACAGAGAGTGTCCAGTTTCTGTGAGAGTGCTCAGGGTGTGATGCAGTGCATGATCCAGGCATGTTTTCCATTTAAGGTCTCAAACATGATGCAGATCATTTATTACTGATGGCAAAAACACACGAGCTCACTTAAGTTCTCATAAAGTTTGCTGAAACAATATCTTCTCCAACATATATCAGGTGCTCTCAGCTGAAGCTGGCAGGTATGTTTCCTCATTCAAATCAGTCAGCAGTGGGGGGGGGGGGCTTTTTGCAGAGGCAGCAATATCCCCTCATAATTTAAAATCAACAGGCGTGGGGGCTGTGCGGGCCAGACACGGATTACGTAGTAAAACAAATGCTTCAGCCTCCGTCCGTGTCTATCAAAACAGCCATTAGCATTTCCGCGGCTGGTAATCACTGACGTTGAGAAAACAGCGAGGAAGCCCTTTCAGCTGGCTTCCCACACGTCTCGCGACAAAGTGGGCTTTAACACGCTTGCCACTCACGTTGGGAATCGCACATACACACATTTGTACCTGCACACACACACAAAAACACACATTTACTGGCTGACTTTCACATGCTCACGCACGCTGTCACCGGATCCCATGGCCTCAGGATGTAACGGAGGACATGGCGGGTTCCCAGGGGCAGATTGTGCTGGGCAGCGAGAAAACAATTAAGTCATCAGCATCAACTCAGAGGAGGGAGAGGAAAGGGAAATTGGCAGTAATAAGTTAAAAGAGGGAAATGGGATTAAAGGAGGAACAATAGGAGCGTCTAAGATATTGAATTAATAGTCAAATGTCTCCAATTGTTGATGTGAACATCTGCAGAACAGGAGGGGAGCTGTGAGGGTCGCTGTGGAGCTCAGATCATTCAGGGGACTAGAGTGCACAGGGAGGGATGAAGCTTGTCCTCTGCAGTATAAATACAATCAGTAATTAGTAATAAAATTAAACCAAACAGCAACCTGTGGGGCAACAAACTGAACCAAAGCACCAAAAGCTGCAGTTCCTCTAATGCCCACCAGAGGCTCCAGTAGTGAGGCAGACCCCATAGACTCCCATGTTAAATATCCAACTTTACAGCTGACAGACAGATTTCTGTAATTATATGCACATATGACAAAATAAAAACATGGCTCAAAATAAAATGCAGTAAAACTTAAAATAAGTGAAAATTTGAATTAAAAAAAAGTCCCATCCATCCAACCAGTCCAGGTTCTGCCTCATCACAGTAGGACATGTGTGAAACACCTCACCAGCAGCGACTCTGAGCTCCTTCTGAATGGCCGAACTCCTCACCACCTTCGAGTCACTTCATCTGCAAAAAGCAGAGACAAAATCCTGAGACCACCAAAGTAGAGACCCTTGACCCCGTGGCTGCGCTAAGTTCTGTCTATAAAACCTTTGAACAGGGGAGTCCAGCTCCCACCGGGAACGAGTCAGACTTTATTTTATTTTACCAGGAAAATATCATTGATATTTAAAATCTCTTTTACAAGGAAGTCCTGGCCAAGACTGGGAGCAATACACAGAATTTTATAAAAACAGACATATACAACAGTTAACATAGAAGTGAATTAAAAACTGCAAGTTGAGTTGGAGAACAACATCAGCCTGGATTTATCTGCATTTAAAAAGCTTTTCAGTGTAACTATTCAAGTTACACTGAACAATGACTGACTGTAGGAGGCTGAGTGCTTTGCTCAGTGTCAGGACCAGCACAATAAATACCAGTATCA
Source organism: Pterophyllum scalare (assembly GCA_024447675.2). Taxonomy (NCBI): domain Eukaryota; kingdom Metazoa; phylum Chordata; class Actinopteri; order Cichliformes; family Cichlidae; genus Pterophyllum; species Pterophyllum scalare. Next base: position 6,960 of record JAMQGT020010964.1, read on the forward strand.
TCAGCATAAAAGTGAAGTGTTGCATGTGGCATATTATGATATAAACATTTCATAGGAATGATGAAAAGTAGTGGACCAAGTACTGATCCTTGAGGCACACCCTTGCTTATGAGAGAGGTGGAGGTTAGACCTTCAGCTTGAATGCGCTGAGATCTGTTTGAAAGATCATTTCCAAACCAGCCATTTGATCTGACGGTGCTACGCCTAAGCCTCTGCCTCACAATGTTGTGATCAACAGTGTCAGCTGTTTTTTCGACAGCACATTGTCATCTGTTATCTACAAAGTAAATAAAATCGTTCACTGCTTTTAATGCTGCTGTAGTGGTACTGTGCTGTCACTGGAAATTAGATCAAATGTTTCTTTCTCTTAAAAATTATTCTAATTGTTCACTCACCAAGGAATCCAGAGCCTTAGCCAATGCAGACAGTTTAGAGATGGGCTGGTAATCATTTACTTCTGTCTGGTTGCCCCCTTTAAACAATGGGAGCACACAGGCAGAGTTCCATATTGCAGGGATTTCTCCAAAGTCCAGGGAGAGATTAAAAAGATATTATAAGTTATGGGAGTTGTGCACCTCTGAAACTGTCAAATGTTTAAAATCGAAGGGCTGTGTTACCATCACCTGACCGTCTGGACAAACTTCAGTGTGAACAGAGCTCTTGCTACAGTTGTGCACGGATGAATAGCCCATACTCCTCAAACACCCCCAACAGGACACGGCTGAATGCCTTCACACATGTAGACGATAAACTCCCACACACCCTCAAGTATGAAGTATGAGTAAGTAAGAAGATAAAGAGCTGGTCGAGTTTTCCGTGACTAGGATGAACTCCACGTTGTTTCTGCAGGATCTGAGGTTCAGACGAATTCGCCTCTCCTGCACCCTGGCATAGACCTTCTGAGGGGGGGCTGACCCCCTCACCCCCCCCCCCACCCTCTGTCCCCTTTGTTTAACAAAAAAAGGTGAAAATGAGTAAAAACAATAAGATGTACTTAAAAAGCTGAATATATCACAGTAAAGTGTCTCCATAGAATAACAGCTGAATAAACTCAATAAAGCAAAATAAAAAGTTAAAAAATGGCTCATTAACAGCAGATGTGAGGTGACATGAAAGCATCTCAGTGTAACAGGTTCATAAAGCCTGATGTTTCTCTTTTCCTTCGGTGTCCTAAAAAGGACCAACCGTGAACTCCGCAGAGCGACTGATCGTTCAGTGGGTGTTAAAACACACACCACTCTGAGTACGCTCGTTCCGGTTGGTCTGCTTCGGTCCGTCGGACTCTCTTTGAACTGCTAATTGTTAATTACTTCAACATTTCTCAAACAGCTGAGAGGCTCACAGACCATCTGGGGCTGATTGCGCTGAGTGGCCTTTGATGGTGATTTATTTCCTGGTGTCCACACAGCGGAGTCGGGGATGGGCTGAGGCTGCTCGGGAGAAGCGGCGATCGCCGCCACGCCTTCGTCCTCTGCAGCTCACGTTTCTGCTGGGATTAAATTCTCCCTGCGATAAGGACTGTTGGAAACAAATCAACCACGATCACAAACAGGGAGTTATTTATAACCATGTAGACACAAACTGGTTTTTGTGCCTCTAACCAGCTTTGAGGATCAGTATCATGGGAAACATCGTGGTTTACTGCAGCAGCTTAGAAACAAGTGTTTGATCTGGTTGCTGATAATTCACCAGAGAAAACTCCAAAAAATGGATTCTGGGGAAACTTTTAATTACCCTGCAGGATAGATGGCTGCTCCTTTATACCTACACTAACAGGCTCCTCTTCTAGCCGTGATTCCTTCTGGGCCAGCCTCTCAGAGCTGGAGCTCGGATTGGGAAACTTAACTAAACAGCGGACACAGGAAGCTACAAGCGACATTAACGATGGTCTGAAACGCCTGGCCGCTGAGGCCTTTCTGTGTGGAGTTTGCATCTTCTCCCCGAGCCTGTTTCCTCTCACCGTCCAAAGAACTGCTGTTTAATTGGATGCGACCTGTCCCGGGCGAACCACACCTCTCGCCCACTCGATGAGCGGTCAAGAAGATGGATCATGGAAGCTTTTAGTGCATGACACAGTGCAGGATGGAACATGTCAGGCTAATGGGACTTGGTGTGTAATACTGTGACTAATCTGATGTTAGACAGTGAGTTTATCCTCCATGAAGTGCGGCTGACGTTATCCTGCCACCAGAAGATGAGTTAACCAGCTTCCCATCATCCTCTGAGCTTCTCATGGGCAAAATAAACATTTTTTCTGTAAGGAGTGTGTGCGCACTGTCAGCACGCCAAGCCCAGCATGTGTGTGTGTGTGTGTGTGTGTGTGTGTGTGTGTGTGTGTGTGTAATGGTTGTCGAGCCATCTGTCCTCACTGTGGTGGAACCGATGAAGCTGTCAGACCATCTCCGTGTGAATCCTTCCTCCCCTCATCATCACCTCTATGTCACTAATTACAACGTGTGTGTGTGTGTGCGTGTGTGTGTGCGTGTGAATAAGGTTGTCATCTTTTCTGTTCTTTTGTTGTTCACCCCATAAGACGCAGAAAAGTCTGTTTAAGTTGAGCCGTCTGTAATTAATGCACCGGTATCCGTTTTTCTCTGTGAGCGAGCATCCTGACAGGTAAATGAGCCGCAGATGGTGACATCACAGCAGGTGGCGGCGCTCCGAAGCCGGTAACGTGACGAGGGAGGCGGCGTCGATGAGGAAGCGGTGACAGGGCCGTCCCTACAGGAGACAGACACACACTCGGCTCACACCTGAGAGGATGCGGCAGTGCTTCGAGGGGAGTTTTATGATGATTTGCAGTCAACTTTCAGGGTAACGTGACACGCTGAACTCGCTGAAATCCCAAACCTGCTATCCAATCCAAGATGAGCTTTCACACACAGATACCAAAGACCAGCGCCTGAACTCACTAAAATAACACGTGCACATCAAATCCTGCTGCTCTGTCTGCCAGTGTTCCAGAGATAAGGACGAGGTGTCCTTGATGCCCTGACCACGGCAAAACTGGACACCAAGAGATGATGTTCTCCAACCTCCTACCAGCCAGGAGACCGAGGTTTGTGTCCCACTGGCGAATGGTTTTTGTCATGCTGGTTTGTCGGTTTTGTAACAGATCAAGGTCAGGGGTCAAACACGCCATCAAATAAAGCGGTCTTTTGCAAGTATCCCTATGTGACGAGTTCAGAGCGACACGCTCATCTCAACCCGATGCTTCGCATGCTGATGCCAAAGATTTTGAAGCATAAGCATTAGCAATAACTATAACACAAGCGAGTGAGCCATGAAAATGTGTAAATCTTCAACAAAGACCAAAATATTTTCTGCATCAGGCTGTAAACATGTTTATTTTTTAAGCTTTCACCATGGGGACTGGCTCACAGCTGGCGCCTCTGCTGGACATTACGGGAACTGCAGATTTTGGGCATTTCGGCACTGGTTTTATTTGCACTGTGGGCGCGTACATTACCCACAATGCAACCAGTCCGGTGACATTTCAGAGACAGATCTTGTCAAATGTTGTTGCATAAAAAAAAAGTCTTTAATGTTTCTTAAGCTGTAAGAAATCAGCTGTTTTGATGGCCGATTAGAGCTGTGCCGACTCCTGAAGGCTAGAAAAAGTTTTCTCTCTCTTGTGACCCGGATTGTGCGTTTCTGTGTGTGCGCGTGCATGTGGTCAGTGGGAACCTGAGTGTGCGATGGCCTCCAAGGTCATTTCTCCTCCTCATGAGCTCACTCCTTTCTCAGCAACCCCCCCTTCACTTCCACCACCACATCACTTCCTCCTCAGGCAACAAAAGGACTATTTTGGACCACAATGATCTTCCTCCTGACAGACACCGAGAGACTGGAGGAGAGAGAAGTCTCCTCAGGTTCCCATCCACGTAAACATGCACACAGATCGCACAATAACTGGAGGTAAACAAGATCGAAAATAGATCTGGAAAAACCGACTCAAGGCTTTATGAGCTGATTGGTTGAAGAGAGGCTGTTTGGTGCTGATTTCTAAATAAAATCAAAACACTTTGAGGTTGAGTTTAAATCTCAGCTGGTTTATCAGAGAGAGCCATTTGGAGAAGTTGTGCTGTGACCTCTGAGAAGAGATAAAAATCCATTTTTATCCTGGAGATTTTTCTGTTTTGCTCACAAAAACGGGGGGGAGGGGAGGCTGAATTGATTTGTCATCATTTCCTGCGGCTGTTTCCCGGTGAAGGCCACCGCTGAGATGCTGCCTTCACATTAAATCACATTAATTATGAAACACGTGCAGGAAGTTCAGCACTAATATCAGCAGCAGCTTTATCTGCCATGAGAAACAGCAACTCAACAGAGCGCACACTGTGTAACTACACCGTTTCAGGAAGTAGTCGGAGCCCTTTGCACACATGCACACTTCAGCCTGCCGTTGGTTTCATTTTTGAAAGGTTCACATCTGTATTTTTCAGCCACTCAGTGACCAGAGTGACCAGATGCCATCCACGCAATCTGCCAATCAGGAAGCTCTTTGAAGGTACATCATTTCCTTGTTTCCTGGAAATGAACACACTGATTACCTTTGATGCCGTTAATGCCGTTACTGCGCATGTGTCTGCACCTTCTGCTTCCAGGTAACAAGGAAATGACGCGCCTCATGAAGAGCTTCCCGATTGGCAGAGCTGACTGGAAATTCTGGGGTATCGTGCCGATGCCGTAGGCTGCATCGATGCAACCTGTCGTTATGTCTGTGGAGGGGCGTGCTGCAGCTTAGATTTAACCCCGCTTCAGACCGCCCTTAAAATGGTTCTACAAACATCTTAGCGTCTCAAACACAGACTGATAATAAAACACGGACGTAGCCACCATGACTTCACCCGCTGGTTTGTGACAAATACGCACAAATACGACATACGCAGGGAGGTTGCTGTCTTACTTTTACTCTAGCGTGACTGAGACATCCAAATCTGAAAATACTTCAAACTAAACCCGAAATGAAACCAGGTGCAGACTAAACCAATGTCACCGTCACTGGTTTATGTATTTTAGGATTGATGAAGGTGGTAATCTTTGGTTTAAGCAGTGATGGCATAGTTACCTTGAAAAAGTAATCTGAATACTGATTACTCCTTTAAAATATAACTTAGTTACTTTACTGATTACTTAATTTTCATTTTATATATAATCATGCTGACTGCACTCTGTTTGAAACATCGGGATCACTTTTTGGCACAACACTGGTTACTAAGTAACGCCTTACTGACATCACTGGGTTTAAGTCAGTTATTTCAGCCGGTTTCAGAGTGAATAAAGGTCTAATGCGCTTCGTTTTCAGGTGGGATTCGTTAGAAATGAGTAGAAACACAGAAGGTCATCAGCTGATGGTTAAAGATGTCTGATCTTTAACCATCAGCTGATGATCTGCGCTAATGCTGTATCGAAGCCACGTGTCCTTGAACTGTTATCCACACCGTCCTGATTCAAAGCTCAGAACATGCCTCAGCAGTCAGATGAGTTCGGCTGAATGTGAGACACAACAATGTGAGAGGAAGCCAAGAGCCTGATTGTTATTTGGAGATGTGCCTCAGATTGTACCATAAACAGAGCGTCCTCCAAACAAATCTGCGCCGTCTGTTGATGGATGTCGGATGTATCCGTCTTGCGGCTCTCAGCTTCTTTTAGCGCCACCTGGGCCTTGAACCTGTGACCCACCGAGGCAAAGGCCGCAGCCCGCGGGGCCTGTAGCCACCCCCGCAGATCCGCCGTCATCCAGCCCCTCCTCGCAGGACTCCCAGAGCCAGTCTCCACCCTGTTTACTCTCAGAGTGAGGAGACGGCGTGCACACAGAGGCTGCACACAGTGTGTTAAAGTTGTGTGCGTGTGAGTGTGTGTTTGGGAAGGCAGGGTCCCGCAGAGACGTCGCTGCGATCCAATGATCTAACCATGGGAGTTAAAACAGCTTCGCCAGCTCCTGACCTCACCACGCTGGCGATCATACAGCTTCTGGAAAATCAGCAAAAGAAGCTTTGAATGCAGCACGATGAGAAAAACATCAGCGCGGGGTTCAAACCCGAGCTCGACATCTCAGGAATTCAAACCAGAACGAACTTTTCCAGAAACCTCAAGCTTTAAGTCTCTGTTTACACAATAAAACTGTGGAATCGACCCATTTTCCCCCGGACGTGTTTAACAGAGACTCACAGCCTTATTATTATGTGCTCATCAGACGGGATTTTAAACTCAATGATTGTATCAACTTATGTGTTGTCATAACAGTTTTTATACTTTACTTTCACTCACTGCCAGGTACAGGAAGTGCTCTACAGGTGTTCATTCATCTAACCGCATGACCCAATCCATTTCCCAACACGTTCTTTCATTTGTCCCAAAGTTCGGAAATTCTTTAGTTACAGCAGGTAAAAATGAAGTTAACTGCAGTAATAATACAACACAGTAAAGACTACGTAAAGTGCACCGTTACTGCTTCCACAGGAACTGAGAAGGTGAGATGCAGCCAGGTGCAGCAGAAAATCACAGGCTGATTGATTAGCTGATTGTCAGTAAGCGTGAGCACCGCGGGCATTTCTGCAGTTTGCAGGTCTGGATCAGTGTGTGTGTGCGTGTGTGTGTGTGTGTGTGTGTGTGTGCTAACACGATCCCACGGTTTTCCCAGGAGTGGGCGTCCCTGCAGATTCACAGGACTGCAGAGAGTCTGTGAAGCCGCACATGTAAGCACGACACACCATCTGAGGCAAACATTACGGACTACACAAGCTGGTATGTAATGTGTGAAAAAGCACAAACACAAGTATCCCACATATAAAAATGCTGAATTTAAACGTCCTTTAGCTAGTTCACCACGGCGCTAACGCCATTAGTTTAGCTGTTTATTACATTTAGCTGTTTTCTTTCAGCCGAGCGCGTCACCGCGCGCCGCCGCGTCCACGTTTCTGCAGGAATCTGCAGCGAGATAATAAACGTCTCTCATTTTTTTGGTAGCTTCATGCACCGCTGGCTCAGAGACTTCCATTTTTAATCAAATAATTTCTGAATATTGAGCTTCTCCTCATGAATGGGTCCAAACAGCAGCTTTGTGGGTTTTTGTCAGTTCAGGTTTGCACTCTCAGTAAGGAGCACAAACAGCTGAGAGGATTTTTGTCTAAGAAACAGTATTTACCACGTCGTTTAGCATCTGCAGTTTCAACCTTTTAAACTGAAAGTGCGAACTCCTTCGTCTCTGTGTTTGCACCAAATGGCCTGAAACCGCTGAAACTCTGGATCCTGATGAACTCGTCCACCTGAAGCCTTTGAAGTCAGAAGCAACAGTGAGGCTGAAGCTCAGCTACAGTTATTACTATTATACTGACTGCAGCTATTGCAGGCGATGTGCAGCTTCTTTGGGGGTCAGCAAGGCTTCGTGTTGGTTGTGGAGCCAAACAAGTAACCAAGGAAACACTAATTAAGGTCGTCCGCGGCTCTCCGTGCCTGGGAACATCTCTGCTCTTATAGGGAGGTTTTTAGCAAAGAAACAATAAGTAGAAGTGACATAAATAAAGAGTGTCATGTGAGTCTGAAGTGGTTTTCTCAGGTTTGGGGGGGGGCACTGGAGGAGGAAGGCTCTCCCAGCATTCACCTCTCTGCATGGGGGGCCTCGGAGAACAGGAAATGCAGGACTGGGCGTCGCTCCGCGGCGCAGGGATGGACGCGGCGTTTGTATTCTTTTTCCCAGAGGCTGCTATATTTATGTCTATTGTTTTGGACAGCGAGCTCCGACTTGTCTCTGCTCGTGTGTCCACTGTCTGTGTGTGTTATTGTCTGTTGGCGGCCAGCTGGCCACCGTCCAGTAATGAAAATAACACGTTGACCAGAGGGTGACCGCAGAGCTCGAAGGATGACAGCGGCGACTTTCTTTCTGTGTCTTTTGTTTTCTTGGCTGTGAGATTCCCACCGCAGCGTTTGAAAACGGCCATAAACACAACAATAGCTGGGAAAGATGCATGCAGGAGGCTGCACGTGTGCAGGTTTATCTCACTGCCAGACAAATACTGGCAAATTCAGCTGTTTGAAAGATTAAAATTTATCCCAATGTGTGCCAACATCGGCGTCTGCTCTTGTTTGGAGCGCATCTCCAAAGTGAAAGTGAGTAAGAGTAAGAGCAGCATAGTCACATTATTCAAAGAACCTATCTGAGATGTTTCTCCAAGGCATCTTTAAAAATCATTCTTCTCTTGAAGAAGGGCCCAGTTATTAGCACTTTTATTTTCCACACAGTCCTCTAGAGGACGTTAGGGGAACTGCGGTTCTGGGCTTCGGAGAGGGAGCTGGGTTTGAAGCATGAAGGTGAGTGGGCAGGTCAGACTGGTTACCTCAGTGCAGAGGAAAGTAGGTCACCAGCAATCCAGTGGAAGAGCTTGATATAAATGTTTCGAACTCAGTAAGACCTAGTCACACTAAAATCTTTGCACCCTTCAGATGTAATCATCAGGTCCACGCCTTCCAGACCCATAAAAACTGGAATCCATCCATAATAATCTTCTGAGATCTTTTCATAATAAGAGACTGAAGTGTCACAGGCCTGCAGTGTTTAAGTGACTTTGGGGCTTTGTTTTCTTGGCAGAAGTATAATGGTGGACTCCTTCTAAAGGTGAGGAACCCTGTGGAGATGGAGTGGCAACACAAAGATAAAACAAAATAAATCTGCCAACTGTTCAGCGCCATCAGGACCTCCAGGGTCAGCTGGGCTGGGACTTCTCACCTTTGCTCCTGGAGAAAGTTTCAGGTCCTTACTCAGCACAGCTTAGTGAGTCACTACCCCCACCCCACCCCCGCACAGTTTGTAGGACTGTACTGATTAACTGCCCCTTCAGAGGGGCAGGATTCAGCATCTGAGGGGCCCTCCGACCTGTGGTTAGGCCCTCCGACCTGTGGTTAGGCCCTCCGACCTGTGGTTAGGCCCTCTGATCTCCCACTATGGAAGTCTGGTTATTTCTTAAAATTATTTAACTTCGTTATGACAAGTTGATTCATAAATTAGTTAAAAAGTACGTTTTCAGCATGTTTGAAAATGCACAAAAACGCTCCAAGAACATTTTGAGGTGTCAGCTAATTCTGCAGCAGCATCTGTTTATTTTTTACAGAATATGAAGCGTTTAAATCTCATTTCATGGACAAATAGAAACTGTTCCTTAAACATGTTTTAGCAAACATGCTCCCAAACCCTTCAAACAGCATCTTTAAATAGCATCAGTCATTTATTAGTTTATATCCGGTGTTTAGAGAAAAAGATTCAGGAACAAACTTACATCACCCAGAAAGAATCAGCAGAAAATTCACATTCAAATATTTTCTAATGAGTTTATTTGGGGGGGGGGGGTGCCAGCAACATCTGGATAAAGTTGGAGAAATTCAAATGATGAAATCTAGAGGAAAAAAAAGGCAATCATTTTAAAACACGTGAGGCTGCAGAGGTTTGTCAAGTGCTGCCAATCAAAGGTGAGATCGGATACAGCTGCTATAATTAGCCGTCAGCTGGGACCATGGGGGAGGAAATGATGTCACACAGTAATAAACACGAACACGGAGGAGCTGCCAAACTCGGCCGAAGGTTTCATCCTCTGGATTCACTGTTGGAGTTTGCCGGCCTTGTTTTACCCTTCAGTGAATTAAGAACTGCTTTGGAGAAGGAACGTCGGCGGAAACCGTCGACGCTGTTTGGAAACCTTTTATTGGGATATTAGAGCCTCAGTTTAACCTTCGTGTTCAGGTCAAAAATATCCTTAAAGCACCTTTAAAATGTGCTTTTTATTAAGAATGTGCTGGAACCATCACTTCATCAATTAGGCAATATTTCATAACTTCATACGGTTTACATAAAAGTCTTTCTCCATGCAGCCATATCAATAAAGCCTTTACAAAATGAATGTCGCTGAGACAAAAGTGAACCAACTGTACAGCAGGTTTAAGCCAACTGTGGTTAAAAAATAAAGAACAAGGGAGACGGGGTTATAGTCCAAGAACAAGGTCTCTAGAATATGGCTGTAATTTTACAAAAAAAAGACTCAGCAATACGTAACTGAACCAGTAGCCACACAACATC
>JAMQGT020010965.1:0-10374 GCA_024447675.2 Pterophyllum scalare
ATTTGCTATTTTTGTTTTGTTCTTTTAGGGTGTTTTTTTGTTTTAATACTCAGTCTAATTGGCTAATTAAGTTGTTTGGATTTAATCAGCCAGTTTGGGGTGTCACTTGTTGGTATTATGTCACATTTCAGCTGTCAATGAACTGGTAACACATCCATCAAAGAGATGTTTCCACTCCAAAATTCTACCAAGGTTTCATTCAAAAATAAGTGTTGGAGAAAATGGTAATTTCATTCAATATTTCCAAAAGAAATGATACTGGCAACCATTGGAGTGAACAGCCTCAAGTAGCTAAAAATCTACACCCTGAAGGGCATTACCAGTAAAATGTTACCTGTGTACAGTTATCACACATATCCATGACATCTTCCAGCGCCAGAGTACTATCCTGTGCAGCATGCGCTTTAAGTCAGTATCATTATGCTGAGTTTTATGGTGAATTACATGATGTGGTGTGACAGCAGAGCGAATGGCTTTTTCCAGGACAGGGACTCTTGACAAAACACTGAAATCCCACTGAATAAATGAGGAAGCAGTTCTTTAGAGCTACACAAAATGGTCTAAACTTTGTATACTTTTAAAACTTAAAATAGTACCAGACCTACTTTCAGAGATTTTAAGAGACGTGTATTCCTGAGGTTATTTCTTTTCAGGTTAGCATCCACACCCCTTTCCAGGAACTGTTTACACAAATATTAGGTCATTTATATTTGATGCAAAGTCCATAAACATCTGGGAACTGAGGAGAGCAGCTGCTGGACTTTTGGGAGTGGAATGTTGTCTCATTCTTGTCTGATAGAAGATTCTATCTAATCCTGGGTCTGCTTTGTATATGATGCTCTAAATGTTTTCAGTTGGTGAAAGGCCTGGACTGCAGGCAGGCCAGTTCAGCACCCGGACTCTTCTACTGTGAAGCCATGCTGCTGGGATAGCTGCAGTATGCAGTTTAGCATTATCTTCCTGATATATATGCAAGGCTGTCCCTGAAAAAGATGCAGTCTGGATGGGAGCATGTGTTGCTCTAAAACCTGTATATACCGTTCAGCACTGATGGTGCCTTTCCAGATGTACACACCACCAATTCCATTGGCACTAATGCACCCCCATACCATCACAGATGCAGGCTTTTGACCTGAGTACTGATAACAAGCCGATTCCTCTGACCACAGAACAGTTTTCCACGTTGCCTCAGTCCATTTTAAATGAGCTAATATTTTTTCCTGAAATAGCAAAATGTCGCAGTTTAAACTTTTGATCTGTTTTCTATGTTCTATTATGAATAAAATATGGGTTTATGAGATTTGCATATCATTGCATTCAGCTTTTATTTACATTTTACACAGCATCCCAACTTTTTTAGAAATGGGGTTATATGAAAATTTTATTTAGCCAACTAGTAATTCTGGTGTCCATTAGCAAGGAAAGCAATGTTTAAATGTCTGGCTGACTAGTCTCACTTATCCCTACTAAATACCTGCAATTACCCAGCCATTAAGTGCTCCATTAAGCCATGTGAGTCACTCATTCGCTTTCATACCTGGAGCTGGATGCTCATATGCAGCACCTCACCTAACCTCACCTGTCCTTAGTTGAGCTTTTCACAGATGTAAAATTATTCTTCATTGTTCTTCTTTCTTACTGCAGTATTTTTATTTCCACATCTCCTCTTGTCTCCTATTCTGTCCCTTTCATATTTTCAGAAGGGGGTTTTCTCATTGAGAGTCCTGAGCATTAATTCCTTCTCTGCCTTCCGGTTTACTCCTACTTTTCTCCCGCCTTCTCCTTTCTGCCTTTCTCTCAGTTTGACCGTGACCTGAATAGGCTCTGTACAAGCTACACCAACTCACTGAACTAGTTACAGTTACACACATGTAGATATACACAGAACCACACGGGACAACCTGTGTATGGTCCAGTGATTTTTCAGTTCAGCTGCTCCTGATGCACATACTGTACTCAGATGCACAAATTAATATGAAATACCCGATTACTTTATTAATACTTCAGATGGATACACCAACTTAGTTAACAACATGGCACACGCAGACATGTCAGCAATACTGACAGCACTGCTGTAAGGGTGTAAAATCTACAATAGAAACATCCACTGTCCTACCAGGCTGTCCTTGTCTTCTGTGTCTCCTTAAAGAGTGAAGTGAAAATACATGAGAATATTACTGGACACAACTCAGTCATGGTTGTGTGATCACGCCAAAACATGGATCTTAAGTTGAAGCATACAAGCGCGTTTAGAAAATTACAACACTTATAGACTAGACTGAATAGATACATTAAAAAAAAAAGGTGGGGGAAAAACATTGATTTATTATTTTATTTTCCAGACTTATTCACTAAGGACATATTTACACAACCACCCACATTATCAATTAATGGCCAAACAGCCCCAGTATGGATGTAATAAACAGTGTAGTGCCACAAGGAGCTCCATCATGCTTTTCCTTTGTGTCAGTCATGTATTTACTCTTATTGTGGTGAATGTTCATATTAGTTTCAAATAGTGAGGTGACAGTATGTACCTGTAATTACTGAGTCAAAGCTGAGTCAGGCTTCATATTCTTCTAAATGCTCCATTTCACAGGTTTTTCCCATCTTGGCCTTGTATCATGTCATAGAGAGAAATCTATGGACACACCTTAGGCTGTGAGAACAGATGCCCCGCCCAACTACTGTTCAAACCCTTGGTTTGCAAGAAGCAGCCAATCAAAAGAAAGCTTGCCGGGAGAAAACAATTTGTTTCGGAGGGTCAACTGCATAAGAGCATAAGATGAATAATTTCTTAGACTATGTAATACACATAAAACTGCAATACTGAGCATGATGGGTCATCATGGTGCTAAAAGTAACAACAGACCTGCCAACCCACAAAACAGCCACAAGGAGCTCCGAGCTGCTAAAAGTGTTTATGCTGCGGGAAACCTTTTCACCTCTCTGGGAGTGCTCTCATTAAATAATGCTTAATAGAGCTTTAAGAGCTTGTACTATTATGCAAAGACTGTTGACAGAGAGAAACGCTATGCAATTGTTTTTTTCAAAAATAATATTTAAAAATGAAAATGTTTTGAGTTCATGTGGGGGGTGCGGCTGTGTGGCCACATTTAGAGACAGATCAGGAATATTCCTGGAAACATGTGGAGCGAGAGGAAACAACTGGGCATGCTCAAATGTTCTCAACAGGTCGCTGAGCACCCTGCTACAGGTACCTGCATCTGGTCTTTCTGTCCTTTGTGCTCTCTTCTCCCCTTCTTTCATTTTTACTGATTTATCCAGTTTTTTTTTTTTCCATTTGTTATAGAGCGTGAAATAAAGCACATGCTGGCCCCCTCTCTCCCTTGTACACACACTTGCACACTCACACACATACTGAAGGGGAGCATCAGCAGCTTGTATTCTCTCTCTGCTTCTCTAAGAGGGCTGCCCTAATTCTTCCTGACAAAGGCTGGGAGAGCCAAGAGAACATCTCCACACACACACACACACAATGCCGCAATGTGCCACACCACTATGACTCATGCACAGCACACGGCTATACATCTGTGCCAGTGGCATTTTACCTTAATCGCCTTTGTCACCGCTTTCAGTGCAGTTTAGTCCAACTTGGCTAGCTTGCTCCATCAACACGTCACTTGGCCTATGTACGACCGCGGCTACTATACAGGAACAAAGGTCAAATGTTTACATCCAATTCAGATCCACTGAGTGTGAGAAGCTTTGATAATATATTAGTTTTCGATCTTTACAGTGCAATAACAACGTCAGCGTCAGCCACCTCAGCTTGTGACTGATTAGCAGTGCGTGCTAACCTTCTTTCTTTCCCATGCGTGTGCATGTGTGCTGCTGCCTGCTTACAGCGTTATCAACAGGGGGGCCGGGCTTGTGTTTGCACACGTGAAGGAAGACATGTTCGGATGTGCAGGCCAAAGCCAGGGGCTTCTGTATGAGGGAGACAGACAGGGAGAGAGGCAGCATCCCTGGAGGAATTCAAGCAGCCTCAGTGCTATGTGACTGGGATGGAGATGACTTCATTAGGCCAGTCAGTTTCTCTCTCGCTCTCTCTCTCCCCCTTCTGTCGTTGTCTTCCCCTAGCTGTACATAAGGCTGTGAGGGAGGTTTACTGTATGTCAAGTAATCTCACTTGTCAAATAATCCAAATCTGGGTCGCAACGGTAATCTGAAAGCTCGGCTTGTAGTGTTTTTCTGAGACAGCCTGGAAAAAAAAAAAACCTAATCAGATACAGCCACCTCTCCATCTAGATATTAAACACACAAAATGTCAAAAAATCTAACTGGCCCGGCAGAATCCACAGGAGATGTTGCGATTTGTTTTATTTTACCTTTATTTCCCCACAGGAGGCAACTGACACCGGTGTGGAAATAAAATGTCAGAGCATCAAATGTGACTGAATTTTATATGTGTGTGCTGAAAATGTCATCAGCTGTCTGACTGAAGGGGGGGGCACATGGCAGCACAAATGCCTTCAAGAGTGTGTGGGCAGGCGTGACTGGTTAAACGCTTTGAAATGCATGTGTTCACATACAGTGTGTGTAATGTAGGTGTCAGCCCATATGGAGTCCTTCAGTTGAATTGCTCCATATAGGTTTTCCTGTACATCTAGGGAGTAACTGATGGATGAATTTGCCCTTTTCTCCCATTTTCTCATGGACCATTGAACCAGTGGCTTTACTGCCTGTTTTGACCCAAGTGTCAGCGGGTCTTGGTGCACATTTATTTAATTCGAAATATCCTCCGCTAGATACTTGTAAGAAAATAATCTCTTAATGCTACTACTACAAAGAAAAAAATCTTATACAAAATGAATATAAAAGTAACTGAAAGCGACAAGCATGCTAAGCACCGCATGCATCGAGCATAGCGTCAGGTGACAAACTCCACAAAGTCAAGCTCAGCCACAATCCCAGCAGATCAGCTGATCTCGGCTATATCAAAGAAAGCCTCAGTAATTATACTAATTTTCATCTCAGTTACAATTCTGGCTTTCAGCAATTAAGAAAACAAGATGCTGCATTCATCTGTGATATAAAGCTGTTGTTTTGCCTGGTATTCTAAATTGAGTGCAAAGGTTTCTGTTGTTAAACATGTTGCCTGCTACTGAGGCGCTGGTGCCAGCTTCGCCTCTCCGCTGCAGCTACCCTGCTGGTCTACTACTGTGCACAAGTCCACAGCCACCAAGGCCTCGTGTTGCCTCTGACTACACCAGCAAACATCACATGATGCAGGTTGTAGGCTGGCAGACAATGGTGCCGCTACTTGTAAGATGGGCTTTAAATTGCTTAAATCTGACTATAGTTGCTGCTCATCTACAAGCCGCTTTGCAACCCACCTCCACCCCAGCTCCTCCTTTCACAATCTCACATCTGTTATGTTGTGTTAAGGTCTTGCTGCTGCTCTCCCAACCTCTGGCTTCAAATATATGCACATGGATGAACAGGGAGATCTCAGAACAGAGTCTCAGCTTCGCTTTATCTTAACAAATACGTTGCTGATGTCTCACTGCGGGCAATAACAACTTAAGATATCACCGCCAGGAAAACACAGCAAATATAAATCACTGCAGACTGAAGCAACAATCTTCCTTTCACTGTAGTGAAAACTCCAAAGTGACTTTCCAAGATGATGAGTGACTCGGGAACAAATGATGTAATCTTACAGTGAGTTGCTGGTGTTAAAGGTATGTGTGTCCTTGAGTCCATGTTTTATCACCTCCATTTAAAATAACACCACAGCTGTCCAGCCTTGAGGGTGAGGCCATCATGCACGCTTATTTCCCCTCCACTTATTACTTTGCATGTAGCAGTCAAGTAGCACACATCTGCTTTCGATGTGTAATAGTGTGTGTGTGTTTGTGTGTGTGTACATGTGTGTGTATAGCCCTTGACCTTTGCCAAAAACCTCCCTCCATCTCTGTCAGATCTTTATCAATGAACTTCCTCGCCCTGCAGCTATGCAGCCAGATGTATGGCATGGACGCATTGTGTAAGTGTACAGTTTGCATGCGGCGTACAGTACACGGTCACACACATGTTGCGGCACATTGCGCATACGCGTCCGTTGACTTGTGTAGCAAAAAAAATAAAAATAAAACACCCACAGCGAGCAAACAAGAGAAGAGCTGAGGTCGATAGTAATTTCCACAGAGTGCATAAATCTTTACTGACTTGAAAGCTCAAACCTGATTACAGAGAAGCACTATTGGCCTATAGCGTGCATATGAAACACTCCCTCGGATGTATATTAACGCACTCCAAGAGGAGCTCAGAAAACAGAACTGGAGTACGACAGACAAGACAAAGGCATTACTTCCCAGCAGCACAGAAAGGGTTTCATCAATACAGCTTTGTCTCAGTGATTGCCACCACCACTGTGTTCTCATCCAAAATCATTTGCGCTCCCTGCTGTTGAGAACTGCATGTAAACAGACGAGGAGGAGAAAAAGTGATCGGCTGCTGCGTCACTGCACGCACACAGTCTTTTGTGCTTTTTGCCGGCATTGAACCAGCGCGCAGCAGGCAACTCCATCTTCCCTTCAAAGTGATGGTTGTCAGCAGCGTCTTCAATGAGAGCACTATTATGTGAGCTCTATGGGGCCACAAAGGTCAACGCAATCACTTCCCATAAAAGGAGTGGGCATGAGCAACCTGAAAATAGATAGCCAAGAGGGTCGTGACTTGTGATGTTAAAGGGCGGGGCAGCAGGGTAAGTGGTTCACGAGTAACAATCAGAGCAAAGTATAAAGGCGGGTGGTAAAATATTTTCCAGCAGAAAGAGAAACAGCAACATACTTTTTTCCATAACAGAGATTTTGGAGAGAAATAGCAAAAAAAAAGCAAAGTGAGTGAGATATTTAATGAAAATATAACTGAATCCACCTTCAGAAGATTTGCTGTGAATGCAATCCAAAGCACACATCTTCAGAGGGTGTTGCATGTTAGCTTAATCTTAAGAAATACCTCGACTCTAAATACTTTTGGGAGTTTATGATTTAATACGTCACTGCTGGAAAAACACTACAAAGAAAAACATGAGATAACATCTTAATGTTAGTCATCTTTTCTGGGGGGGGGTGATGACACATTCATAACGGCTCAACTTTGCAAACTCTTTCTTGTGTGATGCAACCTACATTCCCCCAACCTACTTTTCATGCTCTTTCTCGCCGTGTCCCAATAACTCCAAGCATATTCCTTCTATTTGCTTGAGATCCAACTAATTTGCTCCATGTCAAAGCCTCATTCCGTGCAATCTGCACTCTCGTAAACGCTTCCTGATCAATAACACAGTATGTCAATAGGTCAGATTTCCTTGCCTTGGGGACAGATTTCTTTGGATTAGCACACACGTCTGTTAATCACACACGGTTAATCTTTCTTAATCTTGCAGAACATTCAATAGCATATTTGGGCTGTTTAAAATCTTCTCTAAACACTAAACACAATAGCAAAAAGGCTCAGCAGTGAAGCAACTTGTATGTTTAAGGATATAAAAAAAAGACATATGTACCTCACTTTTATTTTTAGTGCACAAAACAACCAGAACTGAAAATGCAAACTGCACCCAGGCCAGAAATAATGGCTAGTAACACAGTAACTCTCTCTCTCTCCCTCTCTAGCATGCTCTCTGTGCAAGCGTGTGCACAGAGAGCATGCTAACACTAAGCCAGTTGTGATGATGTTAAAGCTCAGCGTATGCTGACCCATGCCAAGCAGCCAGACCAGGTGACTAAAATAGGGACAAGTAGTCAGACTTGCCGCGTTGTAGTCTTCGCTTCTAACCGTTTCTACAGCAGAATCACTGGGAAGTGCCCTTCGGACTGCTTTTAGACTTTGCTGTCAGCTTTGTGTTTGTACTTTAACACTAAAGTAAACACCTCGTGCCCTCATTAGGACAGGGATTTGTGTCTTTGTGCAGAACTGCAACCTGAGGTTTATACTGCACTCACTCCAGTGAGTTTTTCATCCTGCTGTCATACAAATTCCAACACCAGTGTCTAGATGGTCGTCCTTGTTCTGCCTGTCTGTAAAGAAATGTGAGGCAGGCAGAACCCGACTAAGCTCATATGCAGCAAAGTGCAACTGCCCACTTCACTTACCATCTCATGGATTTAAAATGAAATAAAAAAAGAGGCACTAAGCATACGTGGGCAGCCAAACAATGTCCATGTGTGGAAAACCATGCTTCTTTGCAACTCTTGCTTTTCTCCTGGAGACAGGGCATGTCTAAAGCGGTGGCCCCCTTGAACACCCCTTAAAGTAGTGCCCACCCAACATCATCTGATACTGGTCCCCAGTACTGGTAGTCCTGCCGCAAGGTTGTCAGAAATTGAAACAGTCACTGCTTGTCTATTTTCATTTCAGAGTTTTCCTACAGTAGGCTGCTCTTTTACTGCTGATTTGCTGTCCTTAGACATACACAGCTACAGATATCACACTGTCCCTCTCACTGTTACATTCTGAATAAGCAGAATTGGGTTTACAATTATCCGTCAAGCATATAGATTTGGAGTAGCATCAGCCATATGGGCAACAGCAGCAGCTTTTATGAGTTAGTTAAATGAAAACCTGGGGAGAGAGGAGGAATAAGGTGCTGCAGTTTTGCTGGTATACACTAACATGTACTGGCAACGCTGCTGCCAAATGAGCCCATTGAAAAAGCGAGAAAAGCAAAGGTTTCCACGAGCACACAGAGCACAGTCGAGTTCACCTGTCCACTGCCAGCTGATCTGAGGTTATATGCAATGCACTCTGTGTAGTCTGTCAGTACAGAAACAGAGGGAGGCAGAATCACACCACTTAAGGAATAGGCAACAACAGGTTTCTGGTTCCCAACAACGCTTAAGCAATGGACACAGAGCAAAGGCTGCATTCAAAATCAGTGCTTGTAACATTTTGTCCTTTGATAAACAACAGATTACTTATTTTAACATATCTCCTAATGTACTGAGAGCCCAGCAGCTGTTGTGAACACTCACTGTGGGCAAACATTGTATCGTGGGATTAGCCATCCCCTTCTTCTTACAAAGAAATACCAAAAAGCCACAGGTCTACTTGTAGTTTGAAGCAGATACAATGACACATTTTTCGAGTGACTCCTTTAGGATCACAGCAGTCGCGTGTCTCAGCCTTCAGGCCTGTACAAATATGAACTTATTTTGAAATGTGGCCTCTTTTCACATTTTAAAACAGTCCTTATTAAAATCAGGAACAATGTGTATAGGCATGGACTTACATTGGAACACATATTGGGTTGGGCCACTGGACAAATATATATCGGCCATCAGTGATTGGCTAGGGTTGTTATTATTTTGTAAGAAGGTATTTCATTATTTTTGTTGTTTTATTGTGTTAATTTGTTGGTCTGCCTCATTGGAAAGTCCACGAGCATGCTTGCTGGATAGGACCGTGTGTTTACTAAAAAACTGCATCTACCGTTAAATAGAAAGCAAGGCATCGACAGCTGCACATTTGTGCCCAACAGCACTGTACTGACTCACTACACATTTCTCTACTTTATAAGGCTGGGGTAAGCTCTACAAGCAAAGACTTTTTCAAAAACACTTTAGAATGTCAGAAGCTTGTGTCTGGGTTTGTGTGCTCAAAAACCCCAAAAAACTGGCATGTGCTGCCCAGGTCGATGACTGTAACAGAATATTTGGACTTGACGCCATTCACCGGCATACAGTATGTGCAGACAAACTTGCATGCATGTGTGCTTTTGTGCAACGCGGTAGGCAGAGTCGGTAGCATATTGATTCTAGCTGATACCTCGGGCTCTCCCATCGATTGGCGAAATGTCTCCAGCCTGACTCCGAGCCGTGCTCTTATTTCCCGTCCCCCTTAGAATCAGAGCATTATGTGAATTAGCTAGGGATGCAAGGGCAGAGAATCTGTCAATATTTTTTTGCAACGGTTATGTCACCACTGACTATATGGCAATTATATGCAGAGAGCTACTTCAAGCGCCATGCTCATTTCCTTTTCTCGACTTCTCTCTTGCATCACCTCATTGCAGCATGTTCCATCTTTATGAGCCAACGGGTGTCTTCCAGAGTTCTGCGTTAGTTTGAGTAGCAATTGAACAGCGAAAATGAGAGATGCTTGTTGCATGTCCCTTGCTGAAAAAGGTGACTACCATAATTGCTAGCCCCATTACAAACACCAAACCCAAGACTTTGGACCAATGGCAGGCATATTAAACACACTGCAACCCAAACTGTCTGATAGAATGACCACTCATTCACATTGTTCTCTCTTAAGCCACTGTCTCACTCTAACACCACCCTACACACTCAGAGGGGAACCTAAATGTAGTAACCATGGCAATATTCAACACTGCCCACT
>JAMQGT020010967.1:0-18198 GCA_024447675.2 Pterophyllum scalare
CCTCTCCAGTGCAAGAATTCCTCCATCCAACCTCACTGTTCAAGGAAAGAAGGCCATCACTGCCCTGAATGAGGTTTCAAACATTACCACACTACCAGCCGACAAGGGGAGGTGCACCGTTGTTCTGAATTCCACTCATTACCACACCAAAATTACTACACTCCTCAGTGACAATACCACTTATGAGGACTTAAGATGAGACCCCACAAGCAACTACCTGAAGAGAGTCATCTGTTGCCTACAACAACCATCTTTACAATAGAGAAGCTACTCCATGCATTTATGGACTCTTGAAGATCCACAAAGGAGTCCCATTCATTTCCCAAAGGAAATGTAGGTGATTGAGTTTCCAAGCACCTTACCACCAGCTTATCTCCGCTTGTAGGCAACACACCCCATCACATTGAAAACTCCACAGACTTTGCCAACAAGGTCCATAATCTTGCACTGAATCCCAATGAAACCATTGTGTCCTTTGATGTGGTTTCACTTTTCACATGCATACCCACAACTGAAATAGTGGAAATGGTCAGAAAATGTCTACAGGAAGACAACTTTACCCCAGATCTGATTTGTGCACTTTTAGACCTCTGCCTTACCAAAAAATATTTCAAAAACAACAATGGTTTCTACAGACAAAAGCATGGATGTGCCATGGGCTCCCCAGTGTCACTGATTGCAGCCAACCTTTACATGGAGGAAGTAGAAAGTAAAGCTCTTGACTCCCTCAAAGGGATTGCACCTAGCCACTGGTACAGATATGTGGATGACACCTGAGTCAAAATCAAAACCCAGGAAGTAAAAGCCTTCACTTGCCATACATAAGGTTTCCTGGATCTTGCTGTGGTTATTGAGGAGGATAGGAACCTCAAAATTGAATATTACTGGAAGCCCACACACAGAGACACTCCTTGACTCCCACCACCTACTGGAACACAAACTTGGGGTGATCAAGCCCCTGCAATACTGGGCAGAAAATGTTCATTCTAAGGCAGAAGGGAAACAAATAGAACACACAAATGTAAAGGAAGTCCTTAAAACATGTGGTTATTGCAACTGGGCTTTCATCAAATCAGCAAAGTTGCACAGAAAAGAAGGTCAGATACAAACTAGGGAGACAAGCAGAACAACATTGTCATCCCTTATGTGGCAGGCTTGTCAGAGAAACTTTCTCAAAGCATGACATCCCAGTATACTTCAAACCTAGTCACAGTCTAAGACAAAAACTGGTCCATCCCAAAGACAAAACTCAGAAACACAAGATAAGCATTAAAGTGTATACTGTCCAGTGCAGTGAAGAGTGCTCGGACCTCTACATTGGAGAAACCAAACAGCCTCTTCACAAACAAATGGCACAACATAGAAGAGCCACCTTGACAGAACAAGACTCAGCTGTACATCTGCATCTAAAGGGGAAAGGGAACTCTTTCGAGGATGACAATGTGTACATTTTGGACCAGGAAGACAGGTGATTTGAAAGAGGAGTTAAAGAGGCCATCTGTGTCCACTGTGAACAACCATCATTGAACAGAGGAAGTGGATTACGTCATTAACTTTCCTCAGCCTACAGTACTGTTGTGAGCTCCCTCCCCAGGCGCCTCAACCCCCATTCACACCTTTCTTCTAGTGACCTCAATAGGTCACTTGATTCAACGGGGCAAACTCCGAAATTGGTTTCACCCGAAACCACTGTTTGCAATGACCCTTGCAATGACCCTTACCCTCTTTCACACCTTGGCACTTGGAACACTAGTGGGTCACAACCACCTATGCCCATTGGAGTTTAAATACCTGGGACTCTCCACTGTTTTGTTTGAGAACTGAACAGCCTTTTGGATAGAACTGAACAAGCCTTTTGGATTAGAGGTGAAATGTCTTTAAGAAACGTAAAAATAAATTCAGTCGCCTTTTTTCGAGCTATAGAGGCTACTATGGCCTGGAAGACTGAGAACCTACACAGACATATCTCTCCTGGAAGACTTTCCACAAGGTTTTGGGGTGTGTTTGTGAGGTCAGACAGTGATGATGGATGAAAAGGCATGGCTCACATCTATGCTCTAATTCATCAATGTTCTATAAGTATGAGTTCAGGACTGTGTGCAGGTTAGTTGCACCTAATTGGCTTTGATATTTGACCTTTGCTTATGCTCTTTGACAACTTTTTCCACAACAAACTCACTCATCCATGCCTTTATGCTCCTTGCTTTGTGCACTGGTGCACAGTCATGTTAGAACAGGAAGGAGCCATCCCCAAACTGTTACCACAAAGTTGGAAGCCTGAAATTGTCCAAAATGCAACATCTTTTTATTATTATTATTATTATTTTTTTACCTTTAATACATTTTGTTGTGTACTTTCAGTGTGCAGCAGTGCAGGAAATTTAAATGCATTCTGTCCCGGTGCTGCGTAGATATCGTTATATTCTTTTTGGGTCATATTTTTCAGGCTGTTCAGTTTTCTCTATTCACTGTTATGTTTTCTTATCTGTTACATCACAGTATTTGCTGTGGAACTGCTAAACAAGGTCATGGACTTCCAGCTAACCTATCTCATAAATCCGCCTTTTTTTTTTCTCACAGCGATTTTGTAGTCCAGTTTAGTTATGCCAAAGTTGCACGTAGGTAAGGCAAAATGTTCGGTTGTTGGGAGTGGAAACCCACATGATTCCTTACATCACCCCCCGGCATCAGAGCCTCTTTGAAGTGCCTGATTAAATTTTATATTTCTGGGAAATGTAACTAAATCAGTGGGGAAAATCCTCCATGTTTGCACTAAGGACTTAAAGGAAGAGTGCATCAGCACTGTACCGCCAGTATAAAGAGGGAATTGCCGAAAAACTTCATTTGATTGAGGGGTCAGTTCCTTCTCTCTACAGAAACCACGGATGCAGCAAAGCGGTAAGTTCCAAATAAGGCTAAAATGGCAACAAACTTTATTTTTAGACATGAATTTTGTGTGTTGATATGACGTCCTGCTCATTGTTTTGGTAGTAGTAGCATTGTGCCTTCTGCTTCTGTTAGTGCTGTGTGCTAGCTTTTAGCTCCTTGAGGATAAAACTGTACTGCATGTTTTGAATAACATTATCACTGCTATCAAACTACAATAATGGATGAATGGGGTAGAGTGGAACTAAGGGGCCAAGTCCAACTCCTGAAAAACAACCCCACACCATAACCTCCCCTCGCCCTTTACCCTTGGCACAGTGCAGTCAGACAGCACTGTGGTCCTGGCAACTGCTGCTCTGTCACAAGCTCTGACCTTGGGGGTCCTAGACCTGACTTATCTTTTAGTTAGTTTGTAGATCAGAAAGACATCTACATGACATCTGTTTTGTGCCAGTCGCATGGGGGCAGAGTTTCTGCCTACTTCTTCTCCAAGTTAGATCCAGTAGCCTCTGGTCTTCTTCACCACCTGTTGGCAGTGGTTGCAGCAGAGAAGGCTGTGTTTGCATCCCGTGATGTAGTGGGTTATTCTGATGTAGCGCTTATGATTCCATATGCTGTGCCATATATCTCATGAGCCCAAAAGGCATCAAACGTTTTAGTATAAAGATAGCTCAGATATCACACAAAATTGTTAGAAATGGCCAATATCACTGTTAAAAGATGCAATATCCTTAACCCAGCAACACTTCTTCCTACTCCGGGTGATAATGAGCCTCATGACTGTGTTGAAGCTTTGCAACAAACATGCACCCAGATTGTAAAAGGTGCATTATTTGTGCAGCAAATAATGCCTCATGTGCCATACAGTTACCTCAATAAGGACACCTTTCACCTGATAGACCCTTTCAACATTTATTGATGGATTTTTGTGAAGTAGATCCATCTGAGGGAAAAGAATACTGCTGTGTGATAGTGTGCATGCTCAGAGTATTTCAAACATCTAAACAGGCTGCAGGAACAGTGGAAATAGTGGCCTTTTGAGAGAAATTACACCTCACTGGGGAATACCAAGGCTTATCAGAGATGGCAATGGTCCAGAATTTTTAATTGAGACCTAGCTGAAATTTCTCAATATTTGGGTTTTAATATTAAACATTACTGTTCCACAGTCCGTAGGTGCTGTGGAACGAGAGAACGGGACCTTCAAAGGTAGCTAATTAAATGCTGTGAGAGGACACAGCATTTATCACAGGAAAAAGTCCTCCCATAAAGTAGGGATAAACATATTTGTTTGGAAGGCCTCCATCAGCAGGTCTAGGTCCAGTTAAATCTACACTGACCGTGTCACTATGAAGATGGAATGTGAAGATATTGTGTAACCTTGTCTGTGTCTCTTTCTGTGCTCCACCCACAGAAAGATGAATATTCAGGTTTTTTGGCCTCAATTAATACCAAAACACTTGAAAACAAAAATCACTGGAATAAGCAGAGTTGAGGCAAGCTGTTTTATTGAATATAAAAGTTCAACAAAGCACAAAGGAGATAAGCCAAAAGTTCCTCTGGGGGGTACGCTGCAGCACATGCAGGTCAAAGGCCAACAGAGACAAGTGATGAAGATCAGGATAAAGACTACTGGGGCTTTTGTAGAGCTCTTTATATTGAAGGAAGGAGTCCTGATTCAGGGCCAAGTCTCACAAAAGTTATCACATTTCATTTTGGTTTACAAGAAGCATTTGTCTGCAACAATTAATCAAATTTGATGGCAAAGCCACCAAAAAGGAAGTGAGCTTGTATCTCAGCAATGCTTTAGCCTATCAAAACCAAACTTCATAGTCATGTTTTGGACTGCTCCTCAAGGACTCACAAAGAATTTGGTGTCATTACACCTCTGGGAGGTGCTGTAATTAAAAAAGTGTGCTTTACCATACAACTTGCTGGCAGATCTTAACACCTCTTCATTGCTATTCTCCCAACTTGTTTCCTAGCAACTGTTGCATCTCACTGCTTGGACCCTTCATTGGTGCTTGAAGCTATATTTGTATCTAGTTTTAACCTTAAACACCAAGGGTCAGCAATTAGTGAGCCAAAAAGCTGTCACAACCAACCAGTAAATGGTGTACAAACACAGAGTACACTCTTAACCTGAATTAGTTGAGTTTACTAGAAAATCACGTGGAATCACTTGATGTTCAAGTTGTATTGAATGCAAGACGTGGCTGGATAAGTGGCTGAACATTGATGTCTCATAACTGAACACTACAAACTTTAAGAAATAAAAGTTGTGGCAGAGCTATTGCACGGAACTGCATTAGATACTGCAGATTACCAGGCCGGAGCCGGTGAACTTGCCAGTGTGCATGTTGCAGCAGGACTGAGTTTGAATATGCTCCGCCCCTTCACTTCAAAAACATATCTTTAATAATCTCTGCATAAAAAGTTCATTACACTCTATATTTTAGTAGAAAAGGAAAGTTAACTAATTTAATTTAGTAATGGGATATTATTTTTACCAAACAAAAAATGAGTAATGATTACTACAAAGGTTAATTACAACTAATATCTGGGTTAAGAGTGTATAGTAAAATAAGAAAAGAAAATAAGGCAGTGTAAAGGCCCTCAGCCCTAAAGTAAAGTAAATAAGGCACAAGGCCCTAAGGCCTAAAGTGTTATCTTGAGTATATAAGTCAAACCAATGCAGTATATGGGTCAAGCAGAGTACATTCTTCCAGTGTTTGAAACAACTCAAAAATACATGGACAAAGAAAAGTACAATAATCCATAATGATGCTGTCACTTGGTGTTGGCTCTCACTGCAGTATTGTATCACTTCCTGTTCCGGAGCACAGTGGTGTTTTGCTGTATCTGTTTAATCTGTGTAGCTCAGTTTATCTAGATAATGACATTTCAGTGTAATCTTCATGTGCTCTATCCAAAGCACACTCTTTGCTGAATCTCCTGTAAATTCTATTCATACCATTCACTCAAGCTGTGTGCAAATTCAGGGTTTACATTATTAGCCCACAAAGGCCAGAAGTGAGCGGCTGTGAAAGTGGGCGGTCTAGCCTTCATATTTGCCACAAAAATAAAATACCCCAATATAAACCCAAATAGACAAGACACCATGGGGCTGTTGACATGTGCGACAACAGCCTCATGGATGCAATTTTTAAACTGCTCCAAAATGATTAGGTCACACAGCTTCTCAAAACTGTCTACCTGCAGGGCCAAACACCAACGCATAAAATGTACAAATTCAAGATGCGTTTGCTTTTCACCCTTTCTCCACGTCTGAAACCGTTGTCTGTAAGCCTCTGGAACCAGCTCATGAGTCTTCAGAACGGCTGCTTTCACAAAAAAAAACCCCTTCAGAGCTGAAACGGCCAGCTCTGAAATGCTCCAGGAAGACTGGCCAGGTGCTCTCAGCTGCACTTATTAGCTCCGCCCACCAGGAACCTGCAAGACACAAACAGACAAACAAGCAACAGCAGGCCCTGGCCAAGGCAGAGGGCCGTCACACTGTTAAAATGGAGCACAAAGTTTTGCTCCTTTTTTGTGGTTTATTTAATACTATCTTTACTTAAAAATAAGCTGTTAAAACAAGCACAACACATTTCAACATCAAGGAAAACAGATGAGAGAATGATTAATTTCCAAATATATTAACAGCTTTGTTCCGATTTTCTCAGGAACAAATGAACCACTGACATAAACCAAACATCAGTTGTTAGAGATCATCTGAGTGAGTTATATCTGTGTTTAGCTTCCACTCAGTGGTGAAAGCCAGCGGGGATTTGAAAAGGTTGTGCTGGGAGTCAGGCGTGCTATAGCGAGCCTCAATAGCGTGGTCAGCTGACAGCTAGTGAGGCGAGCTGGCTGGTAAAGCAGTGGCAATGGACATCTCTGAAAACGTCGGAGCAACTTTTTGCGATTTCTTGATAAAACGAACAGATATTTGAGGTTTATAGATCTACATTCTTGCCTGAAAACATCTTAAAAGTTTATTTTGTGTCACCAAAACAGTCATATTTGTAACTTTTCGGCCGCTCTCCTCCACCATTGCCACTTTTGAGTTTAGTTGCGCAATGAATCGTGGGATATGGTAGGCCACGAAGGATACACCAGCTCTATCCTTCAAATCCGGGGAAAGAAGGAGGCATTTGTCGACCACATTTGGAGGAGCCTTCGAATTTGGACAGCCTCTGTCGCCTTTGTTGCCTCACATGTAATTGGTCTACAGATGTGGCCTTCAAAGGATACAGCTTAAGTCAAACTGAAACAATTACAGATTGATGCTATGAAATGCAGTGTATACAGAAATTAGATAACTTAGCATCTCCAACTTTGTCAGTGACAGTTTCACAACAGTTCCCATGCAAACTCAAAGCAAAGCCTCGTGGGTTTAGCCGTTAGCTTAGCACGGACACTAGGGTTACTTTGACGTGGGCTGTACTTCCTAGAATGTTACATTCTAGGAAGTGAAATCATTGAATCATGTTCTGTGAATGAATCATGTTCTCCTTGAATAGAACATGATCCAGGCAGTAGTTTTGATTACTGCAAAATCAATTTGTCCACAAATGGTTTCTGTTAGAAAAATGTAAGGCTTTGTGTGAAAGACAAAGTGAATTTCCAGCTCTGCTGTAAAAAATATATCACTTTCTTTCATTTCAATATTTCTGCAAAGCAAATGTATGGTTAATAGAGCCAAAACATTTGGGCAGGCTGAGGGTTAAACAGCTGCCATGGAAGGCAGTTTGAATGCTAAACATGGCTGCTGCATGAGCCTTCTGTCACCATCATCTTTGTCTGCTCCTCTCTAATTCTGAGGAGTTGATGCTGGAGCAAGCTCTGCTGTTATTGCTTTCTCCTTGCACCTTTAATCAAGGACTCTGCAGGACAGACATGAAACGCTGTCACAACATCACTTAGAATGCTCAGCATTAGAATAGAATAGAACTTTATGGTCATTATACATACAAAGAAATTAATCATTATACATACAATAAAATTCCATTCAGACAACCATCCAAGAGAAGGACAGACAAGACTAACATAGGGGAGATGGGTGTCTGCAGCCGCTGCCCCCATTAGGGCACCGCCGCCAGTACAATCAATCCCCGAAAAAAGGAAACAGACACACAGTAGGGTAGTTAGGTTAAAAAATTCATCTACCGTATCAGGGTCCAAAAAAACCACCTTAAGCAAAGCATATTCGCACATTTAAAGGGGGGGGGGTGCAGACGGAGATGCCAGATGCCACCTCCTAGCCAAAACAGTTTGCTGATAGATATGGATGTTTGACAGTGGCCGAGGTACTCCAGATCCAGCTCAAACAAATCACAGAGAGGGATGTGGGGAAGAGCGTCTGTCACACAGTGTCCCGGAGGGCAGGAAGGCAGGAGAGAGAGAGAATGCGACCTCCCCGTCAGGGAGCAGGAAGGAGTAAATGATGTCAAACAACCTTGACGTTTGTCACCTTTATGATTTAATGGACCAATTTAAATATATCACTTGATGACAAATGGAAGAACTTTGGGAGGAAAGTGTTCAAAAGTTCTGCTTTCTGAATGTTAGCCATTTTTAGCCATTTTTTTTCTAAAATGCATTTTTTACTTTATGTTTTTGTGCATGATCTCTGGACTCCTCTTCGGTCCTGAGGTGAGTTGATTGTCATGGTCCTGGGCCTGTGGCCCAGCGTTTTCAGTTATTTTCCCCTGTTTTTTGATTCCTTGTTTTTTTTGGTCCCTGGTGTTTCCCCCCGTGTCATGTTCTATGTTCCTGGTCCTGTCTCTTCCTGTTTTATTTTGATAGTCCTGTGTTCCCCATGTCTCGTGTCTGACTTTGCTTCCCCCTGTTGTTTTCCTGATTTGCTTCACCTGTGTTCCCCAGCTGTTTCTCTTGCCCCGATTGCCCTCATGTATTCTTAAGCCCTCAGTTTTCTTCCGTTCCTTGTCGTGTCATTTCGTGGTTATCCCCAGTTGTGTTCCTCCGTCGTGGTTGCTCCCTGCTGTAGTTCCTGTGTGTTTTTGGTTCCTGTTATTAAACCCGCTGTTCCTGGAGCTCTGCTTTTGGGGTCCTGCCTCCTCCCTCCCGCACCGCACCTCTCAGCACATGACATTGATGGCAAACATTGAAGTTGATCATTGAAGGTGAATGACATTCACTTGAGAAAATCTGATTCTGAAAGCAAAACAACAAAGTGAGCAGCAATGTTGTATGGGCATATGTGAATATTTGGAAAATTCTTTGGCAGATTCAAGGTTAGATTCCACAGAGAAATCTCCTCTAACAACAAAAGTGGCTCTGGAGTTTGTCCAAAGTAGAAACTCTCCCATCTGGTCACAGCCATCTGACAATGATTATTATAGAGCTTCTCCTTTATGGGCCTGTGTTTCAGAGCAGCTCTGTGCTTTGTTCATAGAGAAAAATAACCTTGAATTCAGTATTTCACATTTGAAAGTATTAAATGGGTGTTTTTTTCATGAAAAATGGATTCAGTATTGCATGCACTTGGGTGAAACTTGGCTAACATGTCATTCCAAGAAAAATTAAATAACATTAAAAGGAATATGTTCTTTGTGCACTTAGTTACTCAAAATACTAAGCTTATTAAAAAAATACAAAGAAAGCAGAATGACATGCGCTTGGATGGACATGCAACATGCAGCACTCCGCATTTAAGCAAAACACAATGATGGAAGAGTAGACAGTTGAATTACACAAAGTTAGCATACCTCTGTTTGTTTTGCAGTCCTTACCTTTAAATCTAACCTCTCTTCACTCCACAATTATGATGAACTATGCATTATCTTGTTATCATGAACTACTGCTCTCCCCAGGTTTTGTCTCTGTGCCTGTTCTGAACAGTCAGGATTCTAGCATTTCAAAGTCCTACAACAGTAATATAGAGATCAAATATAGAGATAAAATTACAGATATTACTGTTGTCCCAATTGTTGAAAATAAAAAAGAAAAGCTAATTAACTTTAATTTGTCTTACATCAACTACTTCCAGTCTGCTTTCCTTTTTAAAACTGACACAATCTGTCATGTTTTAAATAAATATATATCACCCACATTTTCTGTGCAATCAGATTCTAGAATTTTTTGACCAATCGGAAAAATTTAATCGCCTTTGTCAGAAAGAGAAGCTTTGATTACTTTAGTTGTATTTCATTTTCTATTTATAGCATTTTGTGTAATTCTATTGGTCTTATTTGAATATAAACAAAATCAAAAGTGAAGTGAGTCTGATGCGATTCTGTTCTGTCATAGACTAAATCTTTAAAACATATTGTGGTAAATTCTAGAGTCAGAGGTCACACTCACACCATCATCCCTTCTTGACCTTTTTACATACTCTTACTCAGTTCACTGCAACAGGTGCCATGGTTGTGGCCTTTCCATGATAGATTATCAAACAGATTATGAGTCAGACTACTGAAAATGCTTAGACTAGAATAGTAGTATTGTAATCCGTTGTTTGTTTCTCTAAGAGTTCCCTTTCCCCTTCAACCAACAATGTGATCTTCACTGGTACCCTGTGACTGGGCATGGCTATTGCCTACCACCCCACATGTAGGAGGGGCCTACTCCTGTTGTTGTCACCGCCCTGGTCCAGACGTTAACACAAAGGTGATGGGGTCAGAAACTCACAGTTCACCTGTTATTGCCAGATGTTGGACCTACTTGCAGAGCGTCAGGTGGAATCAGGAACCTTTTGTGGAACCTTTAGAGCTGTCAGCCTGGTCAGGAGAACTTGGTAAGGCTCTTCTCACCTTGAACTGGGCCAGGGTTTCTTTATTGATAACCCTGATGGGAGTCCAGTCTCCTGGAACCACCACTGATGTTGTTTGATCAGACTCCAGTGTTGGAATTAGCAGATCTTTGTTAGTTACCATTTTCATCTCTTAGGTCTGACATTGCTTCTAGAGCATGTTAACCTTCACATTAATTCAATTCAATTTTATTTATATAGCGCCAAATCACAACAAACAGTCGCCTCAAGGCGCTTTGTATTGTGGGTAAAGACCCTACAATAACACAGAGAAAACCCAACAGTCAAAACGACCCCCTATGAGCAAGCACTTGGCGACGGTGGGAAGGAAAAACTCCCTTTTAACAGGAAGAAACCTCCAGCAGAACCAGGCTCAGGGAGGGGCAGTCATCTGCTGCGACCGGTTGGGGCTGAGTGGAGAGAGACAGGACAAAAGACATGCTGTGGAAGAGAGCCAGAGATTAATAATTAAGTTTCTTTTTATAGTAACTTGTAAACCTTACAATATGTAGTGAACACCTTTTCTATTATAAATCCCTCCTTTTGAGGCATAACATCGTTTTTGTCTGAATAATTCAAAGAAAGGCAAATTGACTCTTTATTATTACCCCTCTGGATTTTTTTTTTCTCAGTTTGATTCATTATAATAATTTTCAGTTTGTTCACACATTCAAAATTCAAAAGGATCAATGCTCTCATTCCTTGTTATCATTAAAATTATAATTATAAACAAATCTGCCAAATAGATCAATGTAAATGTACAAAACTGTAAACCAGGTACTTTGATTTTATCATATTTTCATGAAGAGGTTTTCAATTCTTTATATTTTGCTTAGTAGCAGAGCGGCAGCTCAAGGTCTGGCACTTTGTCTCATGTGCCCAACTCAGGTGTGTGTCACAAAAACACTCATTGTGCATTTTGATACACAAACTGAAAATTTAATGCAAATTTTAGGGCTGCAACGATTCTTGGAGTAACTCAATACAATTATTAAAAATCCTCGACACAAATTTGTTGCTTCAATGTTTCATTGTAACTCCACAGCTCAGGTGTCTCCGTGTAAGTGGAGCATTTCATCTACATTAGTTTTTTGTCGCTGCCACAGATTTCCGTCATTTGGAAAAAATGGCACTTTAACACGAATGGATCATCGCTGACAGGCTTTTCCATGAACCCACTGTTCTGTGCTGTGTGTGTGTGTGTGTGCGCGTGTGTTGTGCAGAGAATGTCAGCTGTTATTTTTTCTTTATGTCAGCTGTAGCCACCAGAACCAATCACCATAACCACAGTTTACTAGGGGAGGCTGTCATTAGCACTAGCGATCGTTTGGTGCCAAAGCCCCCCCCCCCCCCAGTACTGAGGGCCTCCTTCAACACCACATGTAGGTGTTGTTAATCTACTGCACTGATGCTGAACTTTATTGGGAGTTTATTGTAGAATTTATTGAGATTTGGAGTTCATATTTTTCTTTGTTTCTCCCTGTTGATGTTCATGTGTGTCCTTAGTATTACAAAGATTTAGCATGTAGTGCTGCTGTCTTGTGAACAGTTGGTTGTTGAATATATTTCTTTAAAGGGCATCTTTTGTCGAGTTTTCATTACACAACAGTCACTTTTGCACCTTGAATCTTGCACCTGATTAAGTATGAATATACTAAAACTAATACTAAAATTAAATAAAACTAACTAAAACTAAGCATGAAACCAAAAATAAAAATGAGCAAAACCACTCTGAAAACTAACTCAAACTAACTGAATGAGAGAGAAAAAAGTAAAAACTAACTAAAACTAAATTATAATGTAAAATCCCAAACTATTACAACCCTGCTGATTAGCGACTAAAATTAGACCTGCAGTAAAAACGTAATTTGGAAGATGCGTGTGAATAAAAAGCATTACTCATGCAGCCCCAAGTTTTTCAACAAAAACACAGCAGCAGCTGTTTTATGTGCACTCTGTCTGCACATGGGCACCAAGCGCAAAGAGGTGGAGCCGTTATTGAGATGGTGAGCTCAGGTGGAGCGAAGGAGCTCTTGTTCCTGTAACCACCTTAAAACCTTTACTGGGAAACAGCTGGAGGTCCTTCATCAACCACCTGATCAGCCGCATGAAGAGAACTTTGTAGCTGCTCTATCCACTGCAGGTTGTTTCACACAGAGAAACATCTGCAGTAGGGAAGTTAAAATATGCTGATGAACTGTTAAAATGAACTTGATTAACTGATGGAGTAATTGATAGAATACTTGATTACTAAAATAACTGATAGTTGCAGCCCTATTTGTATTCAGAAAGCCATAGTCAAACATTATTTTTCAGCACCAGTGGAGCTATGAAAGGCCTTCCAGAATAAAAAAAAAACTAATCTCATCCACCCCAGGGACCCTGCCACCCTGGGCAAGTCATCCCCATCGTTCCCAGACTCTGCTTCCACTACAGAAGGCGTGTCAATGGGATTCAGGAGGTCCTCAAAGTATTCCTTCCACCGTCCAACTATAGCCCCAGTTGAAGTCAGCAGCACTCCACCCGCGCTATAAACCGTGTGAGTGGAGCACCGCTTTCCCGTCCTGAGTTGCCTGACAGTTTGCCAGAATCGCTTCAATGCCATCCGAAAGTCTTTTTCCATAGCCTCACCGAACTCCTCCCACACCTGAGTTTTTGCTTCGGCCACTGCCCGAGCTGCATTCCACTTGGCCTACCGATACCTGTCAGCTGCCTCCGCAGTCCCACTGGCTAACCAAGCCTGATAAGACTCCTTCTTCAGCTTGATGGCACCCTTCACCTCCAGTGACCACCATCTGGTTCGGGGGTTACCACCACAACAGGTACCAAATGCTTCCTCAGTATGCTATCAAAGTTCTGTCTGAGGTGGGAGTTCTCATGGACTGGGGCTTCTGCCAGGCTTTCCCAGTGCACCCTCACAACACATTTAGGTGCACCAGGTCTGTCCAGCATCTTTCCCCGCCACCTGATCCAACTCACCAGCAGGTGGTGATCAGTTGACAGCTCAGCTCCTCTCTTCACCCGAGTGCCCAGAACATACCACCGCAGATCTGGTGATAAAATTACAAAATTGATCATCAACCTGTGACCTGGGGTGTCCTGGTGCCACGTGCACTTATGGACATCCTTATGTTCAAACATGGTGTTCGTTATGGACAAACTGTGGTTTGCACAGAAGTCCAATAACAAGACACCATTTGGGTTCCTCCCAATCACGCCCCTCCATGTCTCACTGTCATTGCCCATGTGAGCGTTGAAGTCTCCCAGCAAGACAATGGAGTCACCGAATGGAGCACCTTCGAGCACTCCACCCAGCGACTCCAAAAAGCACAAACAACAGTCAGGACCCATTCCCTGGCCTGAAGGCGTAGGGAAACAACTCTCTCATCAACCAGTGAAAACTCCGATGTACAGTCAGCAAGCCGGGGGGGATGCAAGAATACCCACCTCAGCTCACCACCTCTCACCGAGGGCAACTCCAGACTGGAACAGAGTCCAGCCCCTCTCCAGGAGACTGGTTCCAGAGCCCAGGCCATGCTTTGAGGTGAGCCCAACTATAAATAATGGTAAATGGACTAGCTCTTATATAGAACCTTTTTACTCTCAGTATTGAAAGCGCTTGAACAATGAAATTCTCTATTAAAAAATGAATAAAGTGAGGTTGTTATTCTATCAATAGATTAACATTTTACTGAATAATTATTTAAACAATTAAATGGTCATAAACTGAGCTGTCATAAACCGAACAGCGAAAACAGTTTTTATTAAGTAACAAACTGGCCTGAGGTCAGCTCCCATCTGTGCTGTCTCAGTCTTTAACACACAGGTTCACTTTTTGTCTCCTGCAGTTTGTCCATCAGGCTCCAGCTGAATAATTAGATTTGATAAATTAAATGTGAAATTAGGATTCAGCTTCATCTGATGGAGATTCAAGTTGTGTAAATGATGACAGCAGACATTATAACAGAAATGATTTATTTTATAACAAACTTTTATTTTGTCTATGATGATGACAGAGTGGACTAGGTTAATTAAAATGACTCGCCATGCTCCACATTGACACATATATTCCTCAAAAATGCAGAAACTGAGTTGATCAACTGCTCTGCAAGATACACTGCAAATAACCAAAACTATTCCCAGCAAACATTTCTTTGTTCACACATTTCTATTTAATATAATAAATATATACAGTTTAATAGAAAACAAAATAAAGAAAAGACAAAGTTCCTCATACTAAAGAACCAAAGCAGATGTGCAGGCTATGTCTGATACTGGGAGAACCTCATTTTTATTTATTGTTTGCTGGGATGTCATAATTTTTTTTTTTATGTCAGGTTACAATTTAATATTTTGACTTATTCTATAAAGTTCTTTAAAATTTTATATTGTGCAAAAGTCTTGCGCCACCATTATTTCTTTATATTTTGTGCATGAGAATCCAGATTTTTCACCTACTGTAATTTTAAAAGTGTTTCCCAGGCTTTATGAAGGTTTTTCAGAGTTGTTCTTTTAAATTCCATTTCTAACAGATGTATCTTGCCCAAAGATACTTTGGCACACAGACTGGAGCAGCCAGAAATCGAACCACCAACCTTCTGATTGGTAGGTGACCTGCTCTACCTCCTGAGCATCAGCCATCTTCCTCCTGGTAGATACACAAAACATTACCACCAGTTTTCCTAAATGCTGCTTAGGGGCATTGCCACTGATGGCCGCATTGTCTACACATCGTTTTAATCCAATAATGGCAGAAATAATGGTAAAAAACCCAAGGGAAGTGGAAACAGCTGGGAGAGCAGGTAAACAGAAAGATACAAACAAGACGAGGGGAAGGAACGCAGGACGGACGGCTCTCAGAACACGAGACTGGCAAAATAAAAGCAGAAATGAGGAGACAGTGAATCAGATCACGCAAACTTGACACCACACTTGGAGACAGGCACACTGAGGAAAACAGACACAAGAGATATCAGAATACTGAGGGGAAAACAGGGAGAAAACAGGAAGAACTAAAGTCTAAAGCAACTGGGAACTTAACTAAGAATACATAAGGGGAACACATGGTACAATTTAACAAAATGAAACATTACCTAAGAAATAAGGGGTCTCAGACCCAGGATCATGACACGTCGAGCCTGAAACTCTTTGTGGAGCATTTCCACCTGGGTCAGGTGTGCATAAAAGCTGGACAGTTGTTTTTATTTATGGACTCCAAAATGTCCACCGCATTGCTGTTGTGTAGCGAGGCTGGGGCATCTTCAGGGTGGCTTCTCTTAGTGGACGGAGTTCCTTTACTGGTGGAGGGAGTCTATGCCTTGTCCGATTTGCCCATGATGACTCACTCAAAACCCTCATCAATATAATGCTGCAAACTGTCCAGGTCTTTGCCACCGCCCTCCAGAGTGCTGAAGTTAATAAAAATATAGCTAGAAATATACATATTTATTTTATTTCCTTTAAGGCTATCTAGTAATAAATTGTTATCTGTGAGGCATGAGCGGTGTTTGTTTTTAACAAAGTTCATGGTGGAGAATAGCTGCTCTCATACGTGATCCAAGGATCGACAGGACTTCAAATGCATATTTCTTCATGTTTATGTAGGCGTTTGGGATGTTATTCCATGTTTCAAACACTAGTTTGTCTGGTCTTGGAAGGTTCTCCATGTCACTCCATTTGTGATTCTGAGCAAGAGTGACCTACCGACAGGCAACATCTTTGAGATCATCTGTGAAGCGTTTGAACTTAGACACCCATATATCTTTGTCGGCTATGTCAGCCAGCTCCAGCTCAAGATCAGGTTGACTTACATTTGCAAATGCAGTCACATTTAACAGGGTTGGATCAACGGTCAGGGGAGTGATGGAGAAGGACCTTGTGTTTTTTTTCCTCTCTGAACTCACAGAATCGCTTCCCAAACGATGCTTGAATTGTGGTTATTGCAGACTGCATATATACGCACAATTTATCACCTTGTTCGCTTGTTTGAACTTCCTTAAAGAGGGGAAGTGAGACAGTGTGCCTCTCTGTAAATCTTTGGCAAACACTGCCAGCGTGCACTCAAACGCTAACACCTCCTCCAGCACATGTAGCGCTGTGCCTCCTCTCCCCTGAAGAGTTGTATTCAGCGTGTTCCGGTTCGCTGTCATGTCCATCATGAAGTGCTGCTTTTCCAGCCACTCTGGCTGTTCCAGCTCAGGAAAGGTGAGCCCTTTGCTGCTCATGAAAGTTTTCACCTCTCCCAGACATGCAGCAAAACATTTCAGCACCTCTCCTCTGGACAGCCACCGGACTCTGTTATGCAGCAGGAGATCAGAATACGTGCTCTCCACCTCGTCCAGTAACAATCAGAATTGACGGTGATTTAAACCTTTTGCCATTATTTAAGTGGCAATCTGAATGACAACATTCATGACCTCTGTGCATTCTGGGGGAAAAGTTTGGGCGCTTGGTGCAGGATGCAGAGAAATGCCAGCAGCTTTCTGTCCAGTGACTTCTGCAGTAAGGCCACAAAGCCCCTGTGCACTGCGGTCATACTTGGTACCCTATCAGTAGCCACTGACACCTGGTGGGTTGTTTTTATTTCTTTGGCTCTTAAAAAATCAAGCACAGCCTCACAGATGTCCTCCACCATGTCTGGCCTTTTAGTGGTATCAACTCAACCATTTCTTCCTGTGGTCCATCAGAGTTCACATATCGGCAGAACAGCGCTATTTGCTCACTGTCACTTACGTCTTTGGACCCATCACAGGCGATTGAGTATGCTGCAGCTGAACTGATGTCTTTAATTTGCTGTTTTGTGATATTTTCTGCCATTTTTATGGTTCTGTCTTTGACAGTCTTCGCAGAGAGAGGCATCTCTCTGATTTTCTGCATAATTTCACTCTTGTTTTTAAAGTCTGTAAATAGGTGTTCTGAAATCTTAATGAGTGACTCTTTCATATATTCTCCATCTGTGAATGGCTGCCCATGCCTGACTGTTTCCTCAGCGGCCACAAAACTTGCATAGGCAGCTGAATTTGCAGACTTCATCCATTTCTTGAACTGATTTTTCCTCAGATCAGCTTTCCGCTTCAGTTCTGAAACAGCTTGTTTCTCTCTTCTCACTCTGGATATTTTTCAGCAAAGGCAGTGTTTTTATTTTGGAAATGTCTTCGACGTTTAATTTTTTTTGTTGTTGGCCAGTTTCTCACCACAAATTAGGCATACTGGTAAGCCTGGAACCTGCCCAGGCATCATTAAATGTTCTATTTTCTTCAGATATTTTTCTTTTCTTACATTTCTCCAAACTTAGCCTACCTGGGGTTGAAAGCGATAGACGCACAGCATTTTGGCGGGTATATAGGCTACTGGCTACTGGCGTCTATATTGAGAGGTGAAAAATGAGAAAAAATAATTTTATTTTAATATTTAAAGACAATAATATTCCAATTTAGAATATGGAATTATATTTAGGTCAAAAGTCAAGAACACAATCGGCACGAGCAAAAACATAATCCGCTCAAATAATATAATTTCATGGGTGCAGGAATGCA
>JAMQGT020010969.1:0-25357 GCA_024447675.2 Pterophyllum scalare
TCCTGGCAACTCGGGATCCCGTGGAGAGCCCGGACAGCCTGGCCGAACCGGTTTCCCTGGCAACCCAGGTTTACCTGGAAATCAAGGAGAAAGAGGTGCGTCATGTCTCATGATTTTCTGAATCTTCCACAGTTCCGCAGCAGCGGGCAGGGAAGTAATAAAAGTGATGCCAGCTGCGTAGACAGCAGTGCTGCTCCCACACGAGTGGAAAAGATGCTTTACTTTGTGGCGTCTTTAAGTAAATCATCAGAGTTATTTCAGTTGTGTTTCATACAGTCCTGCAGATTTATATGGATTTATTATTTGTTTGAGGCTGAGTTCTCCTCTTTATTGTTCCTGTAGGTTTGCCAGGAGAGAAAGGAGAGCGAGGATCTCCAGGAACCGGTATCAGAGGACAAAGAGGCCTGAATGGGCCACCAGGTAACACAGTTCATCTTCGTCACCTTTGCCTCGGGTGAAGTCGGCGATCTCAGGCAGAGCTGCATGAAGTGTTTTTGTGCTGAACGCTGTTCTGCAGCTGCAGACAGTCTGCTGCTCTCCCACTGCTCATGACACGCTAACAGGCTCTCGCTGCCGTGGCCTCTCCGGCCTTCTCTGTGGACCTTTCTAGGACACAGTACTCCCACTGGCACAATTAAAGTGACACATTTCAGCAAGAGGCTCAAATTTACCTGCAGTACAGGGGGCTTCGTTTGGGCAGCTGCACTGCATAAATTTTTGGGGAGACCCCAAACATATTCCCAGTTCTCTCCTTTCTCAAAGATATATGGGATATGTGTATATCAGAATTCTACAAAGACACCTGAAGCACAGTAAGCGGGAGGTATTTATGTTCATTATTAAGGAAAGAATTTCCATATGTGACGTTCGGATC
The DNA here is from genome assembly GCA_024447675.2 of Pterophyllum scalare. Taxonomy (NCBI): domain Eukaryota; kingdom Metazoa; phylum Chordata; class Actinopteri; order Cichliformes; family Cichlidae; genus Pterophyllum; species Pterophyllum scalare. The sequence continues at coordinate 875 of JAMQGT020010969.1, forward strand.
CAGTGTGTCTCAGTCGAGACCATAATTAGTTTGAACAGGCTGGTTGAAAATGAAATCTCATGCTGTCTCAGAAGTTCTTGAGAACCTTAAAAACAAGAACCTCCTGTTGATGTCTGCCCCACAACACCAGACACTGACATCTCTGCTTCTGTGAATGAAGGGAGACACAACTAAAGCCCAGTGGGAGGAAGTCTGTGTGTGTCTCTGTGTGTGTGTGTGTTCATGTGCGTGTGTGTAGTGGGGAAATCAGATTGTTGTACAGTGAGCTTTCTTTGGTGGCTTCATTGACAACACATGGGCTCACTTAAAGGAGAGAAAGAGAGACGGGGAAAATTCCATCCTGAGTTTTTGCCGTCTAGACAGGACGGGGCCGGGGGTGACTCCAAACAGCCCCACGCTGCTTTTTTTTTTCTTGGTGAAGGCTTTAATTGAGCCACTGAAAAGTCGAAACTACAGTTCTGCTGCCCCTGTGTTACCCCCACCGTTTGCACAGACGGCGTGCGGATGATGTCAGCAGGCTTTTGTGCTTTTCCGCTCACCTTCTCTCTGCCGTTTGCAGGGCCACCCGGAGAGTCGCGAACGGGACCCCCGGGGCCTTCTGGCTCCGCTGGGCCTCGTGGCCCTCCAGGTCGTCAGGGCACTCCGGGGTGAGGGGACCACCAGGGCCCCCTGGATACTGCGACTCTTCTCAGTGTGTTGGAATTCCTTACAATGGACAAGGATACACAGGTACACTTCATGCTCTCTAGCTCCTGCATGCTACTACATCTGAGAAAACTCTAAGTGTATGCACGCTTATTACATTTGCAGCTCAGTGCACAACTTCGGTGCTGATGTATGGAGGTATGAATGCAGGTGTTTGACAGTGCTGATCTTCATTCACAGTTACTGTTACTGTTGTGTCTGTCAGGCCTTTGGTCTCTAGTGTAACATCATAAACTGCAGCAGTGACAGCGCTTCAGTCAGCATTAGCAGGAAGGAACAATTTGACTGAATTGTACAGTTTACTCCTCTTTTCAAGTCATTTTCAGCTCAGGGACAGTCTGCGTGTCCACTGCAACAAGCTAGTTAGCTAAATATGGTAAAAATGACAGCATGCTGACAGCTGCAGCTTACTCTGAGGCAGACTCTGTGTGTGTGTGTGTGTGTGTGTGTGTGTGTGTGTGTGTGTGTGTGTTTGTGTGTGTGTGTGTGTGTGTGCTAATCCCCTGACACTAATAGTAAGTGGATTAAGCCAAGGTTTGACAGACACACTGATCTCAGTACTGCTGTTCAGGGGAGGGTTAAGCCAATATACTGTATTTTAATACCTCCATACATTTAATGTTTAATTTTGAAAGTTGCATGTAAAGCAGCTGTTGGTCAAATGAGATGATTTTTCCTTTGTTCCACAGAAAACTCACCCCCTCTCTGAACTATTTTCAGGTTTTGCATAGTAAACGTTACCTGTGCTTACGCTTTGAAGTCCCGTTTCTGAGATGTTTGCTATGGGGCATGTAAGGATAAATCACCACGGACATAATTATTGAACATTAAAAAACGAAAATCAAAAAAGCTGAACGGAGCGGACTAACATCATGTCACAGCTACGAGCTACAGTGATGGCAACCTGCTGGCCTGTTCTTGCATCTTGAACCACAAACCGCTGGGAAATAGCAAGCAGAGACTGAGCACTACAAAGGAAGGAGCATGTACAAACACCACCCCAAACAAGTACTAACATAGAGGATTTCACTCAATCCATTTAACTGAGAGCAGTATTAATGTAGAGGTGATGTGTGTAAATAAAACTAATAGTTTTGCCTTGTAAATGATTGTATGAAATGAGACATTTCACTAAAAATCAAGTTAACATCTGTATTGAGCTTGTGCCTCATAACCTTCTGCTTACTTACCATCAGCATAACCCCTGTTTATGACGCCTACTGTGGTCCAGACTGAAGCATGTTTCATTTGTACTTTTAATCATGGTGTTGGTGAAAAATGGTGCTAAACGTTGCTTTCCTGCCATTTCCATGTGCCTTTTATAGTATCAGCAGCTTACTATGTCTCTTTATTCAATATCTTGTTGGGTTTTATTCATCGAAGCAGTTTGACACGGGGGCGTTTCTGAAAGTCCACAGTGCAATATAATTTAAAATTGTGCATGTGAAAAGTTGTAGAATCAACCTGTTTTTTTGATTGGCCATCCTGAATATGTTTCTAGCCAACCGCTACCCACCTGAACCCGAAGTAGTGAATATACCTGTGGAGCCAGCCGGAGAGTTTGAGGCTATACAACCCGGTTACACACGAAGCCAGAGAGGGAAGCGATCACTACCACAGGACAATACAGAAACACTAGCATCATAGCTACAGTAAGGAATGAACACTTAGGTGAGGACGAAGCGATATTCAGATCTATTACTTATATGGGTTTGAGACCCCTGGCTATATTGAACATATATATTTTTTTGACATGAGAAAGTTTAGGAGGATGAATGCAAACCTACATGTTACAAACCTGTGTGCTTGCTAAGTGTCTGCTTGTAATGTAACTGCAAGTGTTGACCGGACTTCGGTGCACTAATCATGTAAAATCATGCCCCTGTGTGTGTGTGTTTGTGTGTCTCCAAACACTCTGTGACGCCCCCTGCTGTTTTCAGATAACCCACTGGTTAGTAAACAGGAGTTATTTTCACCCCATAGGTTTGTTCGTTGTGACATTGTGATGATGTTGTATGGCCTGTAAACCCAACCATATTCTGACTCATTGTAACAAGCAGCATTTCTTTTCTTTTTTTTTTTTTTTATATATATTTTGTTTTGTTACCAAAGGTGGAATTGCATAATTGTGCTGTATATTTACTGAGGAGTTCTAAGTCAGAATATAATTGTCATTTTCTATCAATGCAGTTTGGATTTGGTTGCAAGACTATGGACATAGGATTGCTTTTTTCATGTTTTAACTGCACATTTTGTGAATTCCACACGGCCTTATTTTCTTATTTATTTCTGAAATGAAAGAGGCATTTTTCAATAAAACTACTGAAAATGGAGCCGTTGTTTCAGCTTTCGAATCATTTTTCTGTTTGACGAGTCGAACTTTTCTTGGTCTCTCGTGCCGACGGTCTGGAGACGCCGAAGGCCTGATCCGCAGCTGCTGGCTACTCTAAATTCCTCTAGATGTTTATTTGAGTGACAGAACCTGTTTTTCCTTGAGGAACACACTTTGAAGTGTAAACCTTTATTTATTTTGACAGCTAAAGACATTTTGAGCCAGTTTGTGTCAGGACAACAAGAAGAGAAAGAAGGGAATGTAAAAACAACCTTTCCAGCCTCTGAGCTGCTTCACAGACGTTGACATGCAGCCTGCTGGCTTTTATCCTATCAGACTGTAACAATTAAGCTTAGAGATCCATAAGGAAACAATGGCGTCGTAACTGGGCCGCTACCAGCGCTGGAAAAACCCAAAGATTTACACCCATCGAGCGTGTCCGATGGTGAAATGAGAGATGCATGAGGTCAGCAGCAACTGACAAGTTTCTGTTTGCTGTGACGAAGGGAAGCGCGTCTGCAGAGGACATAACGGGGTCATGTAATGAGGTCAAGCTCAGGACCTCAAATGTGGAGAAATTCCTCTCTGCACATTTCTTTATCTCCTGATGTGAAGGAAAATTTCATTTTTGAAAAGAACACGCTGCAGCTGCTCCACGGAGTCCGTGGCGTCACGCATCGTTGTGCGAAAGGACACAAAGACACACAACTATCGGTTCTCACTGCACTCTTTATTACATGGTTCTCTGTGAAGCTCCTTTCCCCTTACAACACAAACACATCTGCTGAGACACGTGAAGCTGGGCCTGTAGAAATACAGCCATATATAATGTAGAAATATAGAAATGATGTCTCAACACCCGCCTCTGATTTAACAGCATTCCCTGTCCAAGGCAGCACTGAGGCCCCTAAAATTTGCCCCATTTTCCCACCACATCCAAATTATACCGTGCTTCCCTCCAAATGCAGAAAAAACTCTTCGTATTGCTGCCTCACTGTAAGCCTGTCTGGTTTCTCTGCTGATTTCTGTTGAGTTTGATGGCAATCCAGCGTGCATCTGTGTTCACTTTGTGGCCACAGTTTCAAGTGGGCTGCTCTAGACTCTGCGGTTCTTCCTTACTTCTGTTTTATCTCTGGTCGTCCTCTCGAAAAACAGCAAACAAAGCGTCTTTTCAGCCACAGTGGGAAGAAATATTTGTAATCTTATGTAGCGTTATATGACTTCAGGGAAAAGTTTTGGGAAAATACACACATTTGCTTTTTTTACTGAGACCTGAAAGGATGGAAAGCACTCTGAATTTGTGTGTTGAGTGTGAAGCTGGAACTCAACCGAGCATAAAGAGCAAGTTCTCCAAGCTCCTTTAAAATTCAGTGGGTTCTATCTGATTTGTTTAATCTGCACGAAACAAATTTCACCAATGAAACTGGAGCTTTATGTGGACGCTCTGAATTTAACTTTTGGTGGCCAGGTAACACTGTTGCTTTATCACTCTTAACTGGCGATCCTGTGGTCAGATCCATAAAACAAACTCAGGATGCAAAGTCACGATGTTCTGGGTGAGTAACACACGTTTCCTTGACTGTGAAGCCAAGTCAATAAAAAAAGAAACCATAAATGGGTGGGAACCATAAAGCGCATACAAGGCAAATCTGCATTTTTTTGAATGGCCGGTAGGAGCGACTCGTCTGGTCGCACAAAGACTTCCATGTAAATGATGGTCATTAATAAAGTCAGTAAGGAGAATTATCCGGGCTCATTAGCTAGTGACTCGTCAGTCACAGGTGGTTAGTTAGTGAGTAGAAGCTGTGACTGTGAACCCAAACATTGTTGGATACATGCTACAGAAAGGTGCTGATGGAGGATTTATCGCCTTCACTCACTTTTCCCTTGGTTCCTGTGACATCACAGTGACACCGATGTTCTTACCTAACTAAGCGAGAAGACAGTAATGCTAGACTCTCACCATATGCTCAATAAATGTAATAAACTGTTGGGTGGCATGATGAGACACTGATGCCGCATGAGGAATTGTTCAGCTCATTTTTTAAAAAATGCTTTGAAGGATTTGCGGTGGTTCAAATATGGCAGCATCGAATTCCTGTGAGCTGTGTTAGATCAGGACTGGCACACTAAAATAAAAAGAAAATGCAGACTGGGTTCAAGGGAAGAAAATCCACCAAAGCAATTCAACCGTTTCCTGATTCATCCCAGATCTGAGAGTAGAGCTTTAGAAACACTGCCGAGACGTTCGTCTTCACTCTTTTCGTTTACTTTTTATTTCACACCATTAATCACAGCATTTTATGAGCGTTTAACATCATCACAAATAAAACCATGCGTGCGCGGAGAAGCAAAAGTCATCACAAGTGATAAAAGTAGAATTTTATGTGGACTTTTAGTGGTTCTGTGAAAGCAGCAGCATGTATAATGCTAAATAATGGTGTGGAAGGTGGAAACGTGCAACATTTGTATTTTTTTGTTGAAAGCATGCTTTAGGCCTAGATCTGCTGTATGAGCTGATCTCAGTGTTAGCCCATGGCTGCTGTGCCTGCAAGATGCTTTGCAACCCACCTCCACCCCAGCCACTCCTTTTATGCTGTAGCTCACTTCCTTGCTGAATATTGATTCTGCTCTCTGCACCTCCAACCACATGGAAGGATGGGGGAGTCCTGGAACAGAGCTATTCTGCCACATTGAACTGGGAAGCTGTCTGACTGTGCAAAGGTGACAAAAACCCAAAAACCTTAGTTACAAAGTCAGTGTACAGAGAGCAAATGCTCAAGACCATGACGAACCACTTTACTTCCACTGAATCCAGCTTCATCACTGGGTTCCACTGCAGTTTTAGAGGTTGTACTTTCTGCTCCGTCTCTTATCACTGTTAGCTCTGTAGATGAAAGTTCCACTGCTATAGATCAAAATCAGGTTTCCCAACATGTGTTGCCTCTAAAATCAGCAGCCTTTTCATGTATCAGATGTCAACAAGGGAACAAGGCCTTTGAAGGCGTTGAAACACTGGACTAAAACAGTGAACTGTATGAAGTCCTGCCTTGCTCTTGGACACTTTGGCAGGGCAGTCATGTGCTCACCTTTATCCTGTGATCTTTTGGGCTGGTGATGCCCCATCAGTAGGGTCTGAGCTGTTACTGGTTTGATGACTTTGGAAATGCTGTGAAACCTCTGGGAGAGTTTGGACTCCAGCAGACGTCCATAGACTTTAGAATCAACGCTCAGGCACGCTGAAGCAGTTCTGGTGGCATCCATGTTTGACACACAAGGTGAGGCTGCAAACCCGCTATGGAACAATGACCAACACGCATTTATGAAGACTAATAATAAAGCTTTTCATTGGCTGGTCTATTGCTTCGAGGTTATTCTTTAAAAACCACCCAGTGAATTATGAGGTATCGTTAGCTTTGTGGACATGAACCAGCATTCAGACTGTGTGGCACTCCAACTTTCCAATAAAATGCAGCAGGATAATTTATTATTATGGATACATGTGGATTTATGAAATCCCTTCAAACCTCTCTAGAATGCAATTACAGTTACTTACTCGTGGTCTTACTGTAAACTGTACCATTGCATACAGAGTCCCTAAGCTCAGAATGTTAGCTTGGTTTTAATGTGGTTTCAAAAGGAAATCACACAAATGTATAGGAATTGCTTCGCTCTTGAGCAGTCACCCAGACTGGCCTTGATCCGTGGCTTTCCGATCAAAACCCGAGGGAGGACTGGACTACTCCATTTGAGCACCAAGGGAATATTTGAGTCTAAGAGCAAATGTTCAGTGAGCACACAGACAGTAGGTTTCTGCTGAGTGAGATGCCAAATACAACAGCGGAGCAGTACTCACCTTTGACTATGGGAAGGGAAGGGGAGTGCCGACAGGTCCTTGAAAAAAGGATCTTTGGCCGTGAGTTTTTTCTCGCAAAAGAAAAACAGTGTTAACCTGTGTCCTTGCTTACCCTGTTACCTGTCACCAAAATGATCCTCAAACAGGAGTCAAGGACCTATGCAACAACTTTTATGGAAAAATCACCTCCAGTTGATCCTTCTACCACCGACTATTGTTGCTTAAAATACTAATGAGGAGCCTCAGTTTCTCTAACACATGTTATATAACCTGGTTCAACATTAGAGCCCAATAAATCTTATTTATTCTGCTCAGTTATAGTTCCAGCACTGGGAGCCGTTCACAGTGTGAACTCTCTAATACTGCTGTATGGGTTTTAGTTGATTCGCAATAAGAGGGTGCATCTGACCTCTCTTTTAGCACCAGTCTCATCATGAAGTTCCCTGCATGCTGACTGCATTGTACTACTTCTGCCAAATCTTTATGCAGCTTTTTATGCAACACATTTATCTGATTTTCCACAGAAAACACAGCAATACCTTCAGATATCATAAAAATATTATAATCAATGCTCCAATTAAGTAAGAAGCAAATTAAAACCCTAAAAACTTCTACCACAATGCCTACAGTCCCTCACAGAGCTGAACCACAGCATGGCCTTACACTCCTGTTAGAAGTCAAGTTCTCTACTTAGCAAGAAAGGCAGATCAGCAAAAGCCCCCCCACCCGCTTCACAGCTCTACCTTCTGTTGCAGGGATCAGCACATGGAGAGCACAGCTGTGGACATCACCGGCTGAGGGCCAGCAAGTGTTCTGATTCCTCTGCAGTCCCAGAAAAGGATGTCCCAATGTTTGCAAAGTGTCTGACCTTTAAAGCAGAGTGAGGCGTGGTGGTGGTGTTTATGGAGCGATGAGGGTGGTCTTAGATACTTTGTTGCTGTGACTGAGGGCTTAATGACCATCGAGGAAATCTTTTTGAGTGTTACGGGCATGCAGCTGAAGATCTAAATCCACATCCTGCTCTATCTTTGGTTTATCCAAGTGCACAGGCGTGGATGAAACCATAACCTGATTAACCCAACTAATACTAACAGCTGACATGTTTGTTCCTCTCTTCGCTTCAAAGGCTCCAGGTAGCTGTAAAGTATTTCTTTGGGAAAAGTCACCTTATCTTGTGACATGATCCATCTGCTACAATTAGAGCTGATGCATTTCAGCCATTTTTCCCAGGCCTTTCAGACCAGTGAGACTGTAGTTAGCATTTTTCACTAAAGACATCAGACTTCCAAATACAGCTGCACGCGAAATGAAGTCAAAGATGAAGTGCGAAAAACGTTATGGGAACAGGTCTTCTGTGTCATCTTGTATTAAGTTACAGCTGTTATTTGCTGAAGAATGCAAACATAAATAAATAATAATAAAAGTTGTTTCCAAGCTTCGTATCTCAGCCTGCAAAGCAGTCTGGAACAAGACATTCTTTAATTAGTTATTCAGGGTGAGTCTATAAGGCAATTCTGTCGACAGGAAATGAGTTCATACTTGTGAGATGGGATGCTCCCATAATCAAACACTTAGTGACAAAACTATTGGTCAGGTAATGCTGCTTCTCTCCAAAGAGGGGCACTGAGAACCAATGCAGTCATTGGGCTGATTCTCACTGGTTATATGAAACCAGCTCTTTTATAGCTTAGCATAAACACTGGGAAGACGAGGAAAGAGCTATTTATGCAAAACTAACAAAATCCTTCTGTCAGTGGTGACCACATCTAGAGATGTTCCCTTACCCACACAAAACAGATGAATACTCACAGGGCTAATTAGGTAACTTTATTCCTGGTCAGTAGGTGACATGCAGGCATTCCATCCACTCCATCTGCTCGGAGTTACTGGACCAGAAAAATGAAGCCATCAGTCCTACAAAGCTCGCTCGTAGTAATTTTGTAAGGCCATCATCTCAGCAGGACCATAGTTTACCAAAGATGTATTCTAACATTGACCTCTGTCCAATAACTGCAAACTGCTGTGCTTCTGTAGATCACATGTGGGAAGTTTTTAGTGCTTCCTGGTTTGTTCTCGTTCACAGTTCTTGTTGATAATCTTCTCTGGTCATTGGATGTGGAGGGTTTTGAGCGGGCAGCTGCTGATCAAAGAGTGTAGTTTGCAGATTGTTGTTTTTTGTCATTCTCTATGGTTTGGAGGTGTATGGTTTTCACCTTGGTGTTAAATATCTTCCGTTTGGTATTTCCCCGTTCTTGCCATCACATCTGCATCTTTTCCACCCTGTGTCTGCTACACTCCCTGAATAGGTACATGCGTGAACCTCTTCTAGGGGACGTTTTGCTGCCATCATGGGTCATGATGCTGATGTTCTGCAGCCTCACGATCTCGGTCTTGCCCTTGTTGATGCTGAGTCTGTTCCTGCTGATGTTGATGCCAGAAGTGTGGTTTTGTCCTTCATCTGGGCTCGACCACGGGACAGGAGTGCAAGATCATCAAGTTGTGTCACAACTGAATGCTTCTCCTTCTTCATTCCATCATCATGCAAACATGAACCCTTTGCACAGCTTGGTAGACTTTTGATGAAGAGGAGAAACTCTTTTTTAAACTATTCTTCTTTAAAGCATTCTTTTTAAATGACCTCCAGCAGCCACTGGTGCGAATGTCTCTAACCAAACAATCAGAAACAGATTTCATGAGGGCGGCCTGAGGCCCGATGTCTTCTAGTGGGCGCTGTGCTCACTGCCCGGCACCGTGGAGCCTGATTTGCGTTTGCCATAGAATACCAGAACTGATAGGAACACCACTGGTGCCTGAGCACATGCGACAGGCGTGAGAGAGCCGTGGAGAACGTTATGCTGCCTGTGACATCGTTCAGCATGACCGGTTTGGTGGTGGGTCAGTGATGGTCTGGGGAGGAATATCCATGGAGGGACACCATCATCTCATTAGGAGCCGTCCCGTTTTCAGGCACGCATACAAGCACGTGGGGGCCACACAAACTACTGCTCTCACCATCCTTTCATTCCTCACACATCACCCGATCCATATCGGTGCAGATATCCAGCAGGATTTTTTCCCCCATTGAAATCTGATGTGTTTTCAAAGTGTTCCTTTCATTTTTTTGAGCAGGGTATTATTAATGCAGTGAAAACCCCTAAATAGGTAAAATGGTATTAAAAAAAAGCTTCCTCAAAAGAAGCTGGAATAGCGATACAAATAATCAATAACTTCATTCGACTTCACTGACTCATTTGCGTGGGTGATGGTGTGGGGGGGCCTGACTGTGTGGGCCTGGATGGTAAGTGCCGGCTGGGATCAACAAAATGCTGTGTCACTCTTTCCTTGTGGAGCAAGTTTGAGAAAATCGTCTCCAGTTTCCCCTTCGGGTCAGAGCAGCTGTCCGAAAAGCAAACCCCCAATCGTCCGCGTGAGTCAGCTCCCAGAGGAGTCTGTGAATGCGAGGAAGGGGAGGAACAGGGCCTGCTGTTCTGGGAAGGAGGGAGAGAATATCTGTATGCATGGTTTATGTTGTCATTTACTCCTTTTTCCTGAAAGGAAATGAAAGCACTGCAAAAAATACAATAATCCTATTTAGAGATAATTGTAAAAAGCTGCTTGAAACAAGGAGAGCTGTTTAATTGTTGGTATTACAAGGTTATAGAGCAATTATGAAAAACATTAAATGAAGGTTTGTCTTGTTTTAATATGACCACAAATCCTGTTGGTTAACATCATGAACTCATTTGCTAAAATGTGATGGAAAACAGTTTTTGTGTAATGAAACCTCCCAGATGTTGTGCTGTGTTTTTACTGGAACTATGGATTTTTAAATGAGGAATTTCCTATTATTAATATTGTGTTTGGGGTTCTGTGAACATTTGTTGTAGTTTTTGTTGTAAACTTTGCTTAATCAGGTTTGTAAGAGCTTCCTAACCCAAGTGCACGTTTCAGAGTCTTTCCAGATGAGGTAAGGTTCATCGTTTCCATGGTCAAATATGAACTTTCATCATTTACATCCTGGTTACGGCAAAGTTTTCATCTTTAATACTATATAATGTGGCGATCAGATATCATTGATTAGACACTGAGAAGCCTCGTGACGATGTATCGTGTGTTAAAGTCTGAGAGTCGTTGAAAACATGAATCCTCTGAGGACCATGATCATCCACGGCCAAGCTGTTAATTTGCTCATTATGATTTGATACTTGATAACAGGTCAAATATAGCAGTTATCTTTGGGTGTGAGGGCAGATTCATGGTTCTTAACCGCCATCCTGAGCTTAGTCGACATTTTGGATACAAACAGCTGGAATGCATTTCCTTCGTGGGGTAGCAGGGCTTACCCAGAGCTCAGACATCTGGAAGGTTCTCACAATAGAACAATGACCTTCTCTCTTTGAAATCAGACGTGCATCCCGTGTAACCTGGGAAAGCATTGAGATTGCCCGGGAAGAGCTAGAGACGCCCGCTGCCACCATGAGGCTCGGCTCAGAGAAGGGTCATAAAAAAAGATGGATAGAACTTTGGTCTGAAAGGTCAAGAGGTCACAGAAACGCTTTCTCCTTTGGGCAACAAAATAAAAAGACTATTTGTGTCATGAAGGGAAACTGAAACTGGACCGGGATGCTGGAAGAACTCTAAGTCACATAAATGTATCTTATGGGGACCATGAATTTTACATACCTTGTTTCATGGCTTAACATCAGGAGTGGAGATGGAGAGTGTTTGGGTTCCCTTTATTCTCTAAACACATCCCTGTTGGTCAGAAAGTTTAGCTTCATTCGACTCTTAGGTCCAAAAAGTCTAACTCTAAATTGAACTGTCACTTATTTATTGTCACTTCAACTGACTCAGTGAGGCCAATCATGACATCATAAAGTTTAAATGTTTGATTTCAGGTAGGAAAGCAGCTCTTTCCATCCTCACTTTTGGAATTAAGATTGAGAAAACAGCCCTGATTCCGCGCATGCTGCTGCAGCCAGAGGAATGAGCTGCAGGCGCCGCGGCCGCTCCACGTGCCCCTCGCACAGTCACTTCACAGCCTCACACTGGAGTGATGGTCGGAGATCTCAGTGGAACACGTTTCATCAGGTTTAGAGAACATCGAGACTCTGCGCTTTAATCGGTGTTTCCAGAGCCGTCACCGTGATGAAATGCTGCTGCGCCAGCTCGTACCTACATGATATAAAAATGTCTTTGGAAGGAGTTTATCTATGCACTTAAATTATAAACTTCGTGTTTCTTCCCTTTGTTCACTCCTTTGAACTCCCTGCTGATGACATGAGTAACTTTTTCCTCAGCCGGTGAATGAAGGGGGGAGGGCAACATGCTGGAGGTGCTAGGAAGCGTGATGGTCTTCATCCGTGTGGGAGTGACATTCCAAGTGGATGATAGTGGAGGTTTAATAATCAGTGATGAATTTCACAGACCATCGCTGTCCGCTGTCCGCTGCTGTTTACAGAGAAACCGGACGACAACTGGAGGAGTCGCACTCCTTCCGCCCCCGTTCGCTCCCCTCCAGAAACGTCTGTCTGTGCCAAATCATGAGGAATATCAGCAGTCCTGGTTTGAATTTAAAAGATTGACAGTGTTTAGGTTCAATATAAAACAGACGCTGTGGACGCTCTCCAGCAGTCACTCTTCATGCTGTTGAATTCAGTCAACATCTAAATTCTATTTTCACACTGCGTTAGTGAACAGAGAGGTGGGTATGGTTGAAGATATCTCTGTTTTGGGGGAGAGGTTTAGGAAACGCTCAGTTAGTAAATTGTTTTGTTTGGCCCCAGATAGAACGTCTCTGGTTCATGATGCTCTTTGCTTGTTTTGTTTCAGTACGAGCAGAAATACCCAAACACAGAATCACGTCTTCATGATTTACTCTAACTGTTGCAATTAGACCCAGGTTTTATGGAGTGCTCATTGATCTTTAATTGCCAAATAAATCATTTTCAAAGACCCGGCTGCTTTTCGTCCTCCCATCTCTCAGGAAGCACAGATGCAGAGACACAACTCTGAGTCTGTTGTTGTTGTATGCAATTATGAGAATGACAAACAAAATCTGAGTGAAGACCAGCCCGATGAATAAGATCCAGCTGGAGTCTGACATAAGCCTGGCTAAAACATTCAGTCCCTTTACATGTGACGAGAGCAAAGCCTCCACTGCAGTTTGTCAGCGTGGCCTTTTTTTCATAGCAACTTACACACAAACATTTTAGGATGATTCTGGGAGAAAAAGCAGCATCATCTAACGGAAACTCGATCAGCAGGTTGAGCCCCGTGTCAGTCTCACTGCCGGTCTGACCGTTCTGCCAGAGCTAATCAGATTTTCTCTTACACGTTTTGCACTGCTGAATAAAATGGTCAAATCATTGTCAGCGCTCACGATGCTTTCGGGATGAATCATGAATGGAAGGTTTTCATGTCTTATGAAGTTTATAATTTTGGCCTACCTGTCGACTGACTGCTGAAGAAGACGCTCTTTCAGCAGTCAGGCAATTTTGGTTTTGCCTTTAAATGTATCCTAGCGGTACCATCCATCCATTCACTTCCGCTTATCCTGTTCAGGATCGCGGGGGGTGGGGGGGGATGCTGGAGCCTATCCCAGCTGACATGGGGCAAGAGGCAGGGTACACCACATTAACACAGATGTGCTTTTAATAAATGTTATTAAAGCTTTAACTTGTTCACAGCAGGTCAGCTCACACGTGTGGAAGCTTGTTTCTGAAAAAAAGAAATCCATAACTCTTAATTTCAAGTTACGAATTTCAAATTTTCGAGTTAATAAGTCAAAATTTCGACTTACTAACTCGAAATTTCAAGTGCGCTCTGCCAATCAGGAAGCTCTGTGAAGGCACATCATTGAACTGTTACCTGGAAGCAGGAGGATGAAGGCATCAGCTGTCCAACAGTTCAACATGAAAACATTGATTCTTTTTATGCAGCTCTTATTCGCTAGAATTCAATTAAATTTTATTTATATAGCGCCAAATCATAACAAACAGTCACCTCAAGGTGCTTTATATTCAATTCAATTCAATTCAATTTTATTTATATAGCGCCAAATCACAACAAACAGTCGCCTCAAGGCGCTTTGTATTGTGGGTAAAGACCCTACAATAACACAGAGAAAACCCAACAGTCAAAACGACCCCCTATGAGCAAGCACTTGGCGACGGTGGGAAGGAGAAAACTCCCTTTTAACAGGAAGAAACCTCCAGCAGAACCAGGCTCAGGGAGGGGCAGTCATCTGCTGCGACCGGTTGGGGCTGAGTGGAGAGAGACAGGACAAAAGACATGCTGTGGAAGAGAGCCAGAGATTAATAATAATGATTAAATACAGAGTGAAGTATAAACAAGTAAATAAAGGTGAATGAGAAGAAACAGTGCATTATGGGACCCCCCTCAGCAGCCTAGGCCTATAGCAGCATAACTAAGGGGTGGTTCAGGGTCGTCTGATCCAGCCCTAACTATAAGTTTGATCAAAAAGGAAAGTTTTAAGCCTAATCTTGAAAATAGAGAGGGTGTCTGTCTCCCGAATCCAAGCTGGGAGCTGGTTCCACAGATGAGGGGCCTGAAAGCTGAAGGCTCTGCCTCCCATTCTACTCTGAAGTATCCTAGGAACCACAAGTAAGCCAGCAGTCTGAGAACGAAGTGCTCTATTGGGGTGATACGGTACTATGAGGTCTTTGAGATAAGATGGGGCCTGATTATTCAAGACCTTGTATGTTAGGAGAAGGATTTTAAATTCTATTCTAGATTTAACAGGGAGCCAATGAAGAGAAGCCAATATGGGAGAAATATGCTCTCTCTTTCTAGTCCCTGTCAGTACTCTAGCTGCAGCATTTTGGATCAGCTGAAGGCTTTTCAGGGAGTTTTTAGGACAGCCTGATGATAATGAATTACAATAGTCCAGCCTAGAAGTAATAAATGCATGGATTAACTTTTCAGCGTCAATCTGAGAAAGGATGTTCCTAATTTTATAAATATTGCGCAGATGTAAAAAAGCCGTCCTTTATATTGTGGGTAAAGACCCTACAGAGAAAACCCAACAGCCAAAACGACCCCTTATGAGCAAGCACTTGGCGACAGTGGGAAGGAAAAACTTCCTTTTAACAGGAAGAAACCTCCAGCAGAACCAGGCTGCTAGCTAACTCATACTGTTGCTACCCAACTTTGAGTGCGCATGTGTTGGTGTCATCTGCTTCCGGGTAACAAGGAAATGACCTCTTTCATGGAGCTTCATGATTTGCAGAACTAAGTCAAAATATTGAGAAAAAAGTTATGGATAGCAAAAAACCGCAAGCTCCCATACTTCCAGAGCGCTAGTGTTTATTATTTATTTTGTGTCTGTTTTAATGAAACTACCCTCACCAACAATGACATCAGAATTACCCAAATGCAGACATGGGCAGAGAAAGATGCAGGTACAGGGGAGACGAGGAACCCCAGGAATCACAATGGTCTGAGGAAGGTCAGCAGATAAGCACACAGAGACGGGGGGGGGGGGGGCAGCACTATATGCACACAGAGGGTTAATTCCAAGAAAAGGTGGGAACAAGAAAGCACAGATCGGAGTGACCCAGATATTCACAAAAAGAGGGAAACCACTGGAGAACATGAGAAAACTAAACCAAAAGAGAAATAATGAACTCCAAGACATGAAGACTAACATTAATCATGATTGGGGGGCACCGAAAGCATGGGGAGAAAATAACACTGGGGCAACAAAAGCAAAGGAAAAGCTCGGGAACAATGAAATTATCCTACTGACAAGTCCTGTCTGTGTAACCAAAAAGGACATCCCGGCTCCCCCGGTGTCCAAACACACTTCAGACCACTGTTCATTACTGTGAACTTGATCTCGAGTCCCTTTGCCGTGAATAAAACAATCAGTAGGTGAATGAATGCGCCTGTTTGCTAAAAGCTCAGCTGAAAACCCCAAAAAGGTTCTTTTAAAAACTAAAATCTTACATTTTGTATCCATTTCTAAAGGTTTGTGTCTCCCGTAAGAACAGATGAGTTTCAGACTGAGTTCGTGAACACCCTCGAGGTTTTCTCATGGCAGCACTGCAGTCTCGAATGGTCTGACTTTCACATTTGCAGCACGCTCCCAGTGTGTAGGTGGCTGTGATGGGGTGTGAAGGCTGTTACTGAAAGATGATAACCTCATGGCCCTCCATCTCAAAGCCCCTCGGGCTCCCCCACTGTCTGTCAAATTTCATCTGTTTTCCCTCCATATATCTTCGTATAGCTGAGCTTTGGGCCAAACTATTCCAAAAGCTGAAGGTTTGCTGGAGTTCACAGAGGCTCTTCTGCTCTCTGTATACATTTGGATTTTATATTTTGGTACTCTGAGGTTCAAACTTTCCTCCACTCGGGTTTAGTTACAGGCTCCAGAGAGAGCAGAGGCAAGAGGCTTTTTTACTCGGCTTATGTGGTTTAACACTTTCTTCTGAGCTGTCTTGATTGCATGTCAGTTTTACAACGTTCCAGCTGAAAATGATCGCTACTCATTTAAACTCATTTTGCTGTATGATGGGCACTATATAAATCTGGCTCTGAGCCTGCAGAGTAAGCGTCCTTCCAGTAGCTGGGTGGAAACCAAAAAAGCCTCCCCACTCTTTTTGTGCACACATCTTCATGCTCATGTAACAGTGAAAGTTGTGCTCCCCGGTTAGGTAACTGGGACCGAGTAAATTCATGAGTCTGACCACCTTCCGCCACAGAGTTTATTTTGCGGTTTTGTAGGCCTGTTTAACTGCTGCGTGTAGGCAGTATGAAATCATCTGCAGCGACCACCTTCTGCTGTTTTGTTCTCCTGAGTCAAAAATGCCAGACATGAAAAAGTACTCAGGAAGCTGCAGGGTTACAATGCTGTCACGTTTAATCAGTCTTTGTTTCAATTTGTGTCATTCAAGTTATGCTTATATTTATATGAATACCACCTAAATATTATTAGTAAACATTACTTTATAAGATTATTCTTAAGCTCAGTACGAAGACTGGAATGTGAAGCAGGTACAGCTAACTGCTGAAGCTCACAAAAAGCTTCATATGTTCTGGAGCCCGATGATTTATTGGCAGGTCGATTTGAGTTATTTGTTTCTGCATCTGCATTTATGATGGCTGATAAAGAAAAGATGGGAGAGTATTGGATTTTTAAATCACCAAAAATTGGTGTCCGTCATTGGCTAATATTTCCACAGTTTGTCTTTCATTAAAATGTAAGAGTGCATGTTGTTTTTTTCACCTTTAGAGGGATTTGCAGAGTAAGGCCGGATTGATTTGAGCACATATGAGTTTATTTATGGGGTAGCTCTCAGTTCAGGGTAGAGACACGAGAATATTCCTCTGATTGTGACTCATTCAGGAGCCGAACACATGCGGGACAAAGCTTTCTACAATACAAGTGAAACACTGTGTGGACACTTCATCTCTGGGGTTGCAGAAGTTCCCATAAATGTGTTGCACTTGGAGATTGTTTCGCAGCTTTTTCCAGCTGTCTTGATGAGGTCGGGAGACGGTCCAGTTTTTTTTCTTATAATTATTTTAGGTGATCATCTTGCTGGAGATGAAAACAGGACAAACCAGTTTGTCTTTATTACTTTCTCTCATGAGTGCTTTATGTGCTGGTCAGTACTGCCCTGATGATGCAGTTTGTGCCTGTACGATCTGTTAGATGTTCGAGGTGTGATTTACTTCGATTGCTGCATGAAAGCTGTGCATGAACTAATTAACCAAGAAGGTCCATTTTCTGTAAAATGTATTTTCAGTTGGAAAACTAAAACCGGATGTGAGCTGCTTTAGGGGTAATTTAGGGGGCAATAAACCCATGAAAGTGTTCCACCTGCAGCTTATCATGCAGTAGTGCTAACTAGCACATTGCACTGTGTTTTTATGATCGGGTTTAGAGGATTTAAGGATAAAGGAGCTGCATTAAACGAGGGCGTGTTGGAATTTTTCTGCTTTGGCAAACATGACTCAGATTTTGGCTTTTGCGTTTTCAGCGGCAGCCAGAACATTACAGATTGGACCTTGAGCGAGAGCTCTGGTCCTGGTGGCAGCACTTTACATGGCAGTCCCTTCCATTCATCATTCATGGTCATATTCACTTCACCTGTCTATGAAAACACACCGCTCCGCATATGTTCTCCATTACCCGCTGCTAATTGTAGCATTTCAGTGATGTGACCAACGGTGCAGCCAGGTTTCAGCAGATGTCTTTGTTTTTATACCTCAGGTCTCTCTTCCCTGCGAGAGAATACTGTGAACTGATTAGACTGGAAAGAGTGCAGTGGAAGTGTACGGTTTCTCCCTTCCCTCTCAGGCTTCACTTACATCTCTGCATAGTTAGATAATAATCAGTCCTGAACTGACGAGGGAAGTCAACAATAGGCTCTTGCATGAAGGTGGTTCCAGACTAATCCTGGGGATTCCTCTATGGTAACAGGTCTCGCAGCTAACCTGACAAAAACCCCATTCACAGTGCCAAAGTTGGTGATTTCATTTTTCTGTCAATTAAAAAGTTATCACGACAAAATGTTCTTACTTTCCCACAGCATCAGATTCTTTGTCCCAGAAACATCCCGTACCTTCATTAAGGCAGTCACGTCAAAAACATGTCATAACTGTATATGCAGCATGGTAGTGGTGATTTGCTGTCTCCTCAAAGAGGGATCTGCATTAGAAACCTTGTGATTTCTTTGGTCACAAGCAGATTGGTGCAGTCACCTGTAGTTTGCATGGAAATGCCGACTCACCATTTATGCTCCAGGTAGAGATGAAACTTGAAAATGTGATGCAAACCAGAAATGGAGATTTTTTTTTTTTTGCTTTCACTGCTGCTACCAGCACCACACACCTCTTTGGGACCAGTTTCACTCTAATGACTGCCAGCAACCACTTGCCAACTGGTAGACTGCACATTTTTCCTTTGCAGCTAATGGTTGCCAGATGCTCACTGACTGGTCTCTGTGCCCGTGTGACCGAGGCCTTAGCTGATAATCTGCCTGCTCAATTAAACCTCCTAAAACTTATGAAAACATTCAGGTTAGGTATCACTATGTAGTCCTATAATATCCTGGGTGCTAACATTCATTGTTGCTAGAATGGTAATTCATAACAAATGTTTGCATTTTTACTCTAATATCAAGACTCGTGGCCATTATATGGCAGTAATCTGAGTGCAGATTATGGATAATTTTCCTACAAATGATTTCAGTAGCAGAGAACCCGCCTCCTTATAATAAGCCTCTCAGGAATCTGAGCCTTAACACGTGAAGCAAACTATAGCTGGAAATGGCTGAGAAATCCTTGGATGCTCCTCACCATCCTTTACCACTGTGAGGACATGATTATTATTTTTATTAATTTGTGCAGCCGCTTACTTTGGATAATAATATGTGTGTCAAAGCGGCTGACTGTGAGTCACGGCTGAGAGCTCACCGCAGTGTCTTTCCGCCAGCACGTCATCAGGTGGACTTCCACAGGAGTATGAGATCCTCTGGCCGCTATTCAGGCGACTGAGGCCAAGTTTAAGATGAAGGCCACTGAGAGGCTGCTGCCTCCAAGCGACGGGTAACCGGGAAAGTCCAGTCAGTGTGTGTGTGTGGGAGGGGGAGGGAGGTCTCATCTCTCTGTGTCGGAGCAGTCCCATGTACAAGAACACAGTATAAATCATGAGCTTGAACACAGATCACTAAACTACATTTTGTCAGTAGTTTACAAAGTGCTGTGAGATGCATTGATTACTGGTTGATTGACAGTCAGCAGCACTAATGTGCAAATAAATGACTGCACTGACAGATACGCTGTTTTCTGGGCCTCCAGGAAACCCACGAGGCACCCAGCAAAGATAACGAGTTTACAGGAAAACTCCACAGGGGATCTTCAAATGTGGATGCCAGTGGGGCTTTGACACAAACGGCGTGTCGACAGCTGAAACTGCACAGGTGTAGGGCCGAGCTTCACTTAGCTGCTGCAGTTTAATGACGTAACGGGACACCTGAACGGCGCAGAGCAGTTGCTAATGATACCAGTGACATCTGTGCTTTTTCCTGCCACGCTTGCATTTCTCAAAGCTTTCTTTGAAATGTGTCGAGAGCAGCTTCAGCTTCAGCCAGCAGCTCTCTGCGAGGCAGTGCAGGTCCAATGTGCTACATCTGCTATCATTCATCACCTAAAAATTAGAGCTTTACAAGCGCGGAACATGTACAAGTGTGGGGCTACTTGGTTGATCCGCAGTTTTACTTGGAAAAGTCAGTGTTTTTGGAGAGAATAAAGGAAAAGCTGAACCCTTCCAGCACAGGCAGCGATGCAGGCTTTAACATCAAATAACTTCAGTGCATCTGTTATTAACTTAGGAGTTCTGAGCTGTTAAGTCAATTGAATCAAATTATTTTAACATGCAGCTTGAAGATAATTCAACTGATGCTGATGGAACACTTTAGAGAAGACAGTGCAGTGCACATCATGAATGAGTGTACCTGAGGGCAGCTAAGCCCGAGCTGGGAAACAAGCCTCGCCGAAGGGATATGAAGGGAACACACGAAGAGACAACAGTTTAAATACCGCCTTCCTGTCCTGATTCCCTTTCATCCGTCATTATCCCAATAACCAGCGCAGATGGTCTCACGGGGCCTTTTCTGTCAGGAACTCATTTACACCTCACTGCTAACGCTCTGCTGTGTCTGCTTTCAGTTAAATGTGGCGGCCCTGTAAGGTCTACATTGGCACTCTGCAGACAATTTACACCTTAAAGTTGTTATTGATTATTTATTCACAGTCTTCCATTCCTGCTGGGAAGTATGCACAGAAAATGACATCCTTGTCCGTGTAGTCGGGAACTGTCCGCTTCAATTAGGACTGTTCAAACCGTAGCTGGAACTTTTTTTTCCCCACTGTTTGCTCTTCCTGCACTCACATTTTCCATCTGCTGGGAAAGTTTAACTTCCAGAATTTGGGAGCAGGGAGTTCTTTTTGTTCTTTATTTAAATAAAGGCAGTCTGTCAGTAGATCAAAACATCTTGTATTTTATTCTGCATCTTCATATTAGCCTGAGGTGAGATAATATCATGTTGAGCTGGCCTGAGCGTAAGAGCCCCACACAGTGAATTTTCATTGACTTTAGCTACAAAGATGCAGATCTGCATCGCTTAAATAAAACTCTTAGCCCACATTTACATGCGCAGCTTTAAAGCACAGCTGTGTGTCTGATATTATTTACACCATCTGTCCCCTCTTTCCACCCTCTTAAAACCTCTCCTAACTGCCCATTTACAGATGCTTTGCAATTACCATTCCATCGCATTATGCATAAAAAATTTTTTTTTTTTAAATGAATGAATCACTGGAAACTGTTGAGAGGTGCTCTTGTGTCATTTTCCACAATCGTTGAAGTCAAACCTTCTCTTGTGGGTGAAACCAGAACTAGCAGAAGGGTGATCGTTTCTTTGGCATCAATCTTACAACGTGATGTCAAAGTGGACGAGGATGCTTGCATCCATTTGAGTTTGGTGTGAGCAAAGCATGGCACCGATGGACTGTGGAGAGATGGGCCTTTATTGATTTTACTCCCTTTGGTGGCTTTAACTGTCACTCTCATATGGAAAACACACCCAGAGTGGAAACTGTGTCTCTATTGCAGGCTTAGTTTGGTTGTGTTTTAGATCAAAGTCTGTTCTCATATTATTCTTTTGTTAGAGGCCAAATGCCTAAGTCGGGATTATTCTTAAAACTTTGAAGACGCCGCCCTCATTAAGGAAACATGCAGGATTTATTTATGCAACTTATTTATGCAAGTTTGACCAGTTTTGTCTCCTGGTTAAAAAAGTTTCCATATAATGTGCTGTGTGACATGCACAGTAGATGACATGGCAGCGATTCAAAAGAAGGGCAGATGTGAACGTTTCTGTGCGGTTTCGTCTTTAAACCAGCTTCTGCTGCACGAATCTGGATCTTTGGAGTTTTTCTTTGTCTGAAAGGAAAAAGCTCACCTCAGCATTAGACCATAAACCGAGGGGCTGCGGGAGCTGCTGCCAGGAGCCAGGATTATGCTTTTTGTCTCAAACCATAATAAGGCTCTCGCTATTCTCTTTCCCAAATGAGCCGAAGCAACACTGAGCAGAGGCTGGAAGATCACATTCTTCCAAGCCAATACCATTCAACAGCTGCAAACAGAAGAACGAGACAACCAAAATTTTTTCCTAATTACTCTGAACCTCATTTTGGGGGATGACGCAGGCGGGGGACTGAGGGCTCTGTGAGAGGAGGGCTGAAGTTCTCATATCATTTTAAGGGAGGAGGAAGGAAGGAAGATAGCAGTCATTGTTCTTTAGTGAGAGTGTTAGGCATGCTGCTCTTCCTTCACTCGAGCAGACACCACCTGTATAAATGATCCTGTCACAGAGTTAGAGGTTCATAACACCATAACACCTCACTCAGCATGAAGCCTGAGGTTATCTCAGGCTTATGAGAGATATTTGAATTTAGTATGTAATTCCACCCGTCCACCCGTCCATCCATCCGTCCGTCCGTCCATTCATCCATCCATCCGTCCGTCTGTCCATCCGTCCGTCCGTCCGTCCGTCCGTCCGTCCATCCATCCATCCATCCGTCCGTCCATCCATCCATCCATCCATCCATCCATCCATCCATCCATCCACCCATCCACTCATCCATCTGTCCCTCCATCTGTCCATCCATTCATCTATCCACCCGTCCACCTGTCCATCCATCCATCCGTCCGTCCATCCATCCATCCATCCATCCGTCCATCCATCCATCCATCATCCATCAGACCTCCCTCTCCCTAGCCACCTCTTCCAGCTCATCTGGGGGCACCCCAAGGCGTTCCCAGGCCAGCCAAGAGATATAATCTCTACTGCGTGTCCTGGGTCTGCTCCGAGGCCTCCTCCCGGTAGAACATGCCAGGAACGCCTCACCCAGGAGGCGCCTAAGAGGCAACCTAGTCAGCTGTCTGAACCACCCCAACTGGCAGTGAGAGCTCGGTTCACGGGGCTGCCCTTTGTCAGTTAGTCTATGTAATTCCAAACATCTTTAAAGCTGATATAATCAATATTTGATATCAACAGTCTCATGTGACTATGCAAACTTTGATAGCAAGTCATAATGGAAGCTGCACAGGTTTAAGGAGGATTTTTAGAGTAGGTCTTCCTTTATCTTGCCAGAGGTCACTCGCAGTAGAGATCCTTTCTGAAGCAGGATGATGTGACTCTGTGGATGAGACCTCTAAGCAGGACTTCTGCTTTAGCTTCTGTGGACGCCTCAGTGTCAGACAGCTGCTTTTATCTAAACTGGAGTAAAGTAGAGGAGTTCAGTGTGTTCCCTCATCTGTGAGAAAGGGGGGGCATTAAAACCTCTGTTGGTGGCCATACAATTGTGAATGCAGGTGTTCATTCCCACTTCTTGATATGATGTATTTCTATAATAAACAAAATAAATAAGTATGTGTCTTTAATTTTACATCTGTGTCTCACAGGTTACATACATGACTTTGTGCTGAGTTTATTTAAGCAGTTATTTTATTGTTAGTGTGAGAATTAAGAGGCCAGGAAAATCTGCCACAAGTACAATAATGTGCTCTTATAGGAGAAGTTAACAACGAGAGAATGTGCACCAAGGAGAGAGGAATCCCTGTTATTTTGCCTTTAACACAGAGTATAAGAAGCATGACCAATTTTCCCTCTCTGAGCACCGTTTGCTCATTAACCACAACCACAAAAGTGCCACTCAGCAACGAGGGAGCCTCGGGGCAAGTTGTAACTCATGCTCAGGGTTTAATGCTAACAGCTGGCCACGGGCAGAACAAAGTGCACTGTGGGCTCTGTTGGTGGTCGGAGCCCAAGTCTTGCTTGACCTCTCGACTCCCTCCTCTTGTTACATAGTTGGAGGTCATCAGCATCAGGTCATTGTTACAGAAATCTCCTCCAAAGAAGAAACTCCGTCCTGACAGCAAAGACGAGAAACTAACTGGAATAAATATAATAAAATAAAACTGGAATAAAACTCACTGAACTGGCTGACATGGGTCCAGCACGACGACCGCACAATCACAGGTTTGGCAAAAGGTCAGGACCTCCCTGGACATGGAAGCAGAGTTTGCAGAGCTGTGAGCGCCGGCTCAATATCACAGGCAGTAAACTCTAATGACTCCCCCTGTTATCGGGAATCGCTTTTTATTGTGCTTCACATGCTTGGATGGCCTAAATGACCAAATGTTTTCATCTGCTCAGAGGCTGCAGGAGCCGTGTTCAACCATCGGAGCCCGATTATCACAATCAACACATGACATCATGTGTACATTCAGAGTGCTGCTAACAGTCTGCTGGCTCCCAGTCAGCTACAGTGTCGGGGAATGCTTCTCATTATCCAGAGTCAATAGCACATCCTGACTCACTCTTTAATTCAACACCAGGAAGGAGCTTGTAATGCTGAAAATAGCACAGAGTGGTCTATTTGTGCTTCAGTCAGGGGCACAGTCAGCTTCCCAGCCCTGAGCCGGAATGAGTAGTCTTGACTTCTTAATTGATTTCTATGCAGCCAGCAATACGTAATGATGAATACGTGACAA
>JAMQGT020010970.1:0-35548 GCA_024447675.2 Pterophyllum scalare
TTGTACACTAATTATTCGTTCAGTTACGTATTGCTCTGGAAGAACAAATGACAAGGTTTTTCCATTTGTAGAATTTATAGTAAGAACACTAGCAAAAAGCAACAACCGTGTTTAATTGGTAACTGTAAAAATGGGAGCGACAGACAGAGAGGGCAGATTAAAGACAAAGCAATTACAGTCAACATGAAGTAATTATTCCCTGCTTTGAAAGGTTCACTGTTGACATTCCTCACCATAAGCTTTGTTTTTAGCTACACTTTCCCTGCGTGCACTTCTTAAAGGCCATGCTATTTCAGTCTGCATGCTGCTGTTGACAAAACTTTTGCCATCTGTAAGCAGCAGTGGAAACAAATTGGAAGTGAGGCTTTAGTTTTTGATGTGTGAGGATTAAGAGAAACCAGCTCTTTGTTGTTGTTGTTTCAACTTGCATCAATATATTTGGATATATTTGATGGAAAACACATTTGTAAACAGGCTGTAACTTACCTTCATACCTAAAAGGCCATATCTCATCACACGCTGAATTATGCTGTATATACCTGAGCTTGCATGTTGTAACTTAGTCTTGAAAATTTATAGCTCTCAAAGATATGAGTCTAGAAGTATTACTGTATGATATAAGTCATGTCCATATTTCATTTTATACTTTTATCTCATTCCTTCCTCTTTGCCTTCGAGCTGTGCATTTCAATCTCTTGCTACCACTTTAAGATCTCCTGGTTTTAATGACACGGCTGTTATAATACCACAGTGCTGAAGCACCTTGACTTCCTGGTTTCCAGAAGGAAGTGCTCAGAGGGGCTCTGCAAGAAAGATAGATGGGTTCTAGTCAAGTGTTTCATTACCTCTTAAATGTCTAGAACCTGACCCCCAAAACGGCACACAGTTCAGCTTTTAGAGTCACACAGCAGGAACTTTAGTGCGCAACAGTTTCCACAAAGTGCACCTGAAACATAAGAGCCTTTTGTTCAAATTGTATCTATAGTAGCAGTGGCTTTAAATGTTATATGTGGCACAGCAGCAAGACAGAGCATTAAGTGATGTGTTTGTGTGGTGGTTCTCATCTGCATGCAAACATCCAAAGCTCTTCAATGTAAACAAAGGTAACAGTGGCCAGTTTCATTTATGTGCTGTCCACTGTGTAGTTGAACGGGCTGCTGTGGTGTTGGGCTGGAATGCAAACATGTAGTTAAGAAAAATCACTATGAGAATAATCTGTTTTATATACAGTATTTGACCCAGCTATGATTTTAAGTTGGCCATATTAGGGATTCTGGCTGCCACTGACATCAGTGAGAGCCAAGAGTAGAAAAAAAGGGTTTAAAACAATCTGAGCTCTGACCTTGTGGCTCACAACAAGTTTAGTTGCACATAGATAGATAGATAGATAGATAGATAGATATGTGTTAAGAGAAAGAAAAGGTGATCTAATGTGTATTTTTCCCAAATACTGAGCCACAGTAAAGGAGCTTTTCAGTCTCCTAAATTTAGATTCTGGCTCTTTGTTTTGACTGCTATGAGTGAAAACCCAGGCAGTGAAAACCCAGTGTTGGAAGCTCTTCTTGGAAACAGTGCGTATTGTG
Organism: Pterophyllum scalare; assembly: GCA_024447675.2. NCBI lineage: Eukaryota > Metazoa > Chordata > Actinopteri > Cichliformes > Cichlidae > Pterophyllum > Pterophyllum scalare. Next base: position 1,584 of record JAMQGT020010970.1, read on the forward strand.
TTGTCTGGCTTGCCTGTTCTGGAGGGAGACCTTTACGATGGCCCATCGTCTGGATAAACATTTCCATTTTGTCTGAACCGGGCTGTGCAAATGCATCAATATACTGCATATGCTGGTTATTACAGGTGTAATCATTTCCTTGTTATTGTGACCGCGCAAGAATGACATTTAGGAGAAGATAAAGTCATGCTTTGTTAATTTCTGTAGGATAAAGGGAATTTGAGAGGGCCTTTCAGGAAGTGCTGACACACATATGTGGACAAGGGCGAGAAGGGGACCTTACGGAATGCCCTTGTTGTACCAATAGGAACTTGAACTCCTGGTTTGTAATGAGATCCCATGGGAACACGTGCATGTTTTCCACCCAATCTCCTGCAACTTTTTGAACAGCCACTGCTCCTGCTGCCACTCAGTGTAAATTTTTTCAATCTGAAAAGCACTCACTCACTGAAACACACATAGACTCTTTGTGCTGATGTGGATGTTCATTTATTCACACGTAGATGTTAAATCTGTAGATTATGTTCTAAATTCAGTTCATTGTTATTTATATAGCACCAATTCACAACAACTGTCACCTCAGGATGCTTTATATTGTAGGCTACAGACCCTACAATATTAGACAAACAAAACAAAAAACGTAAACAAAAAGAAACCAATCAGACAACCCCCTAAAACAAGCTTGGTGATGATGGGAAGAAAAAACTCCCTATTAACAGGAAGAAACCTCTGGCAGAACCACTCTCAGGGAGAGGCAGACATCTGCTGCAACCGGTTGGGGGTGAGAGGGAGAAAAGAGAGCAAATGACACACTGGTGGAGAAAGGCAGAGTTTAGTAATTACTAAAGATGAAATGCAAATATTGAGCAAATATGGAGAGAGAGAAGCGATGAGTGGAAAAGAAAAGCTTAGTGCATCATGGGAAGCCCACAGCAGCCTGAGACTATAGCAGCATAACTATGGAATGGTTTTGTTTACTTCCTTATAGAGACAGTCCGTGAAGCCCCACCTACAAAGAGTGTAGAACAATCTATGGCTGTCCAGTGAATTTGTATCAGGTGAAGGTCCCTCTTTGTCAGTTCCCTTGGGTAGCAGTCTGACAAACATTTTAAAGCTGCCATTTGGTGGGAACTAAGTTTCTGTAAGCTGCCAAAATATAAAAACTGATCATTTAACGAGACTGGCAATAACCGTCACCATCAGCAGGAATAATGGGAAGCCTTTTTTCACTGATTGGTCAAATATCCAAATATCAGTGTTGCAAGTTAAGCTAAAGCATGTCCACACCAAGCAACTTATAGTAGTACAGTGGAATTTTGTTAATCTAAAAAACTGAGTAATGTTTTGTTTGCAAGTCTCTTATCCAGCTACAGTAACTTGCCAAGACAGATTGAAGTAGGTTTCAAACAGCTAGATAAACATATGGGACCTTTGACATGAAATTGAATTTGTTGTGCATGCTGCAGGTGTGGTGTTAGTGTTTGAGCTCTCACTTGCATGTTAGTTGATGTGGTAGCAATTGTTTTCCCCTTGGCTGAATGCAGTTTTAGATATGCTCTGGATTCTGAACCAATAAAAGTATCAGACTGTGAACCAAACATCAAAATCCCACAAAAAAATCAGAACATTTATAGTTATTACTGACAGGGTTTTGTCCTCTAGAGAAAACTAATAATATTTTTATACCTTGGTATTGGTGACAGAATTTGGTGGTCAAAGGCCAGGGTCACTGTGACCTTTCGTATGTCCCGTCCTGGTTAATGTGATCTTTTGGGTCCTGCTGGAGGAAAATTTATTACATCTGGCACAAATTTCCAGTAAAGACTGAACTGAGGTTCGGTGGGTCAAGTTTAAGGTAACTTCAAAAGACATTATTCATTGTCCATTACTCAAGAAATCATATGTTAATTACAACAACATTTTACACAAATGTCTAATAGAAAAAAAAATGATAAAACATATTTTTATCCAAAGGTTGAGAGACGAAGTCTGGACCAACACTGATGTAAACGGCAAGTTGACTGCTTGGTAGAGGCATACAACCCTGAGGCAGTAATTCTAGTTTTGCTATATAGCTTCTGTACCTGCCTAAGAATTTTCTCCTTTGGGATGACAGAAATGACTTCATGTGGTCAGAGGAAATTTAGGAAATGAGTGTTATGCATGATTTCATTCCACAACCTCTCAACTCTCTGTGCTCCACTGGCATGATTTTGTTTTTGCTTCCAGCATGTTCTCTCTATAAATTAAATCACCAGTGTTTAAACTGACATACTCAGTCCCGTACCCAAATGGACACAACCAAATACTCCATAGACTGACACTGCCTTGAAAATGCTAACACTACCTGTCACTTACCTACACAAACGCAGCCTGTTAGCATGTTTTCAGTTAAACTTGAAACCTTCTTCTGACCAGATGTGTCCCACTCTGTCCTTCCTCTGTGTCAGGCCCCTCTGGCCCTCACATGAGCAGACGGCTTACTTCTGAACCCAGTTCACCCCACCTGCCTGACCTATATTCTGCCTCCCCTTATTCTTCTACCTACATCTGTAGAAGTTTTTAGCCTGAGCAGACCTGTTGGCAGTGGAGTTACAACCCCATCCCGGAGCCTGTTTTACTGTAACAGAATTCAGCATACAAGCCAATTATATTATAAGAATGTCTGATTGAGTTCATTTCTCAAGCTCTCATTTTATCATCTCTGACCTTGCTGTCTAAGATACATAAACTAGAATTTGGCAAAAAAAAAAAATCCTTTGCAGTTATGTAGCATGCAGGCAGATAGACTGAAATCGTCAGTGTTTCAATGGGTTTTACGGCTGATTTTTGTAAGCTGACTATTTTTTGGGACTGAATTCAGTATCCGACTGGCCAGAAACAGAGCGAATCACACTACTGTGCTCTGAGGAGCAGTAAGAATTTACCGCAGCTCATCTTTCAGTTCACTTTACAAGAGGGTGGATGTGATGCAGTAGCGTGTTGCCAAAGTCTTCCCCACTTGGATAGGATGCAGAAATCATCTGCTGGACTTCTTCCAGTTGTTCGTTGTCCTAAAATCTTTTGATGAAATTTATTTGGTATAGTAGCCTCTCTACTCTCACAGCTGTTGAAGTATGAAGAGGGGAACAGGAGAACCGAAAATGATACACCTTTAGCATGTTTATTCTCCATATAACGTCGTAGTAGACTTTGCCCTGCTCAGCACTGCGGTGCTTGTAGCGCTTGCTTAGCCAAATACTGGGGAGGCTCTCTGCGTTACTTCATGCTGTTGTTCCATTAGGCCTGTTTGTTTGTCTTTGGGGAATTAGTTTGAGCTTAGGCCCACAGTAAATTGTGTCAAATGCTGGCAGACATTTATTCACGTCTGAAAATGGAAGCCTCCCCCTGTTGTTTTACTGTATGGGTATCAATGTAAGTCTTGCAGTTGGCTCAGTGATTGGAATTAGTCTGGCTTTAATGGTCTGGGTTATTAGCTGACTAACAAATGTCTTAATCTAGTACAGTAGAGCTGAGTAATAAACTTGACTTTTATGGCAGACAGACTCTAAATCAGGACCTAGCTATAGAAATAGAACTAGAAATGAGAAACAACTTATTGTAACTTAATAATAATTTATTTCTTTTTTTCTTATTTACACAAAATATTTGCAAAATAAAATTGGTATAAAGCAGTGGTATGTGATGACTTTTACAGAAGACCAAGCAGAGACCGTATCGCCTCACTACACATAAAACTGTGGATTAGCAAACCTTACTGAAAATGTCCAAGGTAAAAGAAAAGGATTCCCATCAGTGTTACATGGATTACTTTTATTACTGTAGATGTTTAAAGTTGAGCTCATTTAACATTTATTTTTTATTTTACATTTTTTTAAACTATACATAGAGAGTGGCTGTCCTGTGAAGAGCAGCTCTTAAAACCATCTTTTAATTAAGACAGAAAAACAAGTGTACACTCTGTGAATATGTACAGATGGATTAAAAACACTGAGAACATAAAGTGTTGCAAGTTAAACTTGAGCCTGCACCAGCTTAACTTGCCTGTATTATGAAACAGAGCAGATTAGGAGTTTTTATTCCCTCATTATAATCTGAAATTTTTTGGTGAAACCTTTCATTGCTAAAAGAGTTATTAAAAGTTTCTCTTCACACTACATTAAGCCCTCTACATTACAGATGAGGCGAAGTTACTTAAGATCATATATTTAATTAATTTGCTAGTTTACATCCTGCTGCTACCTCTGTTTTCATACACACCTACCTATTATAATGCATTGATTATAACTGATCTCAGAGTGGTGAAAGCAGAGTCGTTGATTGCTTGATGACCACACTGGTCTTCTTTTATCAGTATCTTGTCAAAGAGCAGAAGGTTATCCACAATACACATGTGCCAACAACCAGATAATGCCGTGAGAAATCAATTAAATTTTGGTATATTTTAATCGAGTTCTACTTTTAGATTTCATTGGGCAAGCATTGCCTGCTTTGCTTGCCCTGATGGAATGCCCATGTAATTTAAAAAAAAAAAAAAAAAGCATTTTAGCCATGCTAGCTATAGAAGATCATCTTCACAGGTACTCTTAACTTTTTTCTTTTTTCTTTTTTAATATGTACTATATATAAGGAACGACACAGTTGAATTGAAGCCAGTGTGGAAGTGCCTGAAACCTGCAGTGTTTGTAATAGTCAGCAGGGGGCAACTACTAAGGAATCCGATTTTGTTTGTGGAATTCAATGGCAAAATGTCCTTTTTCTCCCCGGAACTGTATATGAACTCATTAGTCACCTTCCTGATAAATGATGTCTCAGTAGCTAGTGTGTTAATGTTGTATATTATCTTCCTCATTAGAGTTTAAAAGAAGGATAAAGCACTGTATGACTGTGTGGTATCCCTCATTTTCTCAACGGCTTATCCAACTCAGGGTACACCTTGGACAGGGTGTGAGTCTATAGAAGGGTAACACAGAAACAGTGACAACCACTCACACTCATATTCACACCTGTGGCCTATTTAGAATTACAAATTGGCATAACATTCATGTCTTTGGACTGTGGGAAGAAGCCAGATTACCCAAAGAAAAACCAAGCAGGCATAGGGAGAACATTCAAACTCCACACAGTTTACACACAACTGCCTGTGGATGACAGTGAAATAAATATTAAAGCTGCAGTCCATAAAGTTTAGAGCTGAGATCTTTGTTTCATAAATTCAGTTAAACTAGACCTTTTCCACAACCAAACAGTCACATGATCGGCTGTTAATTCATTGTTATTTGTTGCTACTTTAAATATGTGCTTGACTGACCATCCATAAGACAATACATAAAACCATTTTGGGTTGCTCCAAATGAGTTTTGTAAAAGTTTGCTGAAAACACTTCTTATTTTTTGTGATGATTTGCGGTCAATAAAGAGAATAGGAAAAGTGTTAGCTATCTGTGTTGAGTACTAATCTGCTTCACTATGTGAACACTAAAAATCCACTATTAAAGACTATTAATTTACTTTGACTATAGTGATGGAATAGAAAAATTAATCTACATGAAAGAGCTTTGCCAGACCTTGCTGTAAAGCATAGTCAGCTCATGTGGGTACAGGGAAGCACACCTCACAAAATGTAACTGCTGCATCTGGCTAATACAGAGAATGCAAGATAAGAGTCTCCAAGTTGCACTGTATGGGATGAAGATTTGGCCTCATTCCCAAAATCCTGGTAAAATAAATGTTGCACACTGACAGACAGTTTGGCTGACCCAGTTTAGATAAATTCCAAAATGTAAATGAAACCAAAGGGGCAGAATGGTAAGTGGGAGAGGAGTGGACAGGTTTTTACTGTAAACAGAAAGCCATTCAGTTGATTTCTCGCATCTTTATAGATAAGGTGGTCTTTTTGTTTTTTTCTTACATATACGTCAGCTGGCTTGTGTTGGTGCTGCCTTCACAGACCTCAGACTGCTTCTCACCTCGGCAGTGGTCACAGAGCAGCCCTTCCTGCACATTCCTGGGGCTGTGGAAGATAATTGCTGTGGTTTATGAGAGGGAGAGGCCCTGAAGAAACACTTCCACCAGACTTTAGTTGTTTGATTTTGTACTTCTTTCAGAATTTCAGACACAGGAGCGGGGTCTGTCTCCTCCAGTCTCTTGGTTTGTGGTTCCCTGCTGCAACTTTGTGTCGTCCAAATGTTCTACTTACTCTTTAAGGCAGCTGCATGTTGAAATAAATTGAGTGTAAGAGTGCTATGCCGATGATGGGCTGCTCACTCGACACTTCTAAGTTCCTTTAAAGGTGTCCTTTTTATCCTGGCTGTCCTTTTCCCCAATGGCTTGCATCTTAATTCTAATCACTGAGCTTTAAAGGCAGCTCATTGTCTGCCAGCATCTTATTACGTGACATACAGTACATACAAAGGGAGTTAGCAGTGTTATTGTTGCGCTTTGTGTGAGGTATGGTAAAGCTGCTCATGATTATATGAATGGAGGCCCACATTGTTGGCCCCAAATCAGTGCTTGAAGTGGCGAGAGTCCTTTACAGACTCTGGACTCACATGCTCCTCTTATTAACCCTCTTCTAAAGTTATAGATGAGTGTCTGTTGTACAGTTTAAAAACAAACCCTGGGTTTTGGTCCAACAGTTGGGGTATGACAGCGGGGAAGGTTCATCACAGTTTCAAAGCTTAACTGCAAGACACAGGCAACCTAAATCTTAAAGGACTGTTAAATGACTAGTTAAAGCAAAGTGTGTGTAAATCGCTTTAGTTTGCAGTTCACATATGTGATTGTTTTGAGAGTAATTAAATGTTTCCTTTTAACAGTTTTGACCAGAATCTGAAGGTTTCCCATAATGACAGGTAATTTAATTTTTTTTTAAACAGTTACAGTATCATTTTACCTAACCATTCAGTCTTTGTGGTTTTGGGATTTGTAGTCGATTCATCCATCAAGAGGCCACTGGCAATGAATAATTTCATGAAGCAGCAGTTTTAATGAATGTGAGAAAAAAAGGGTAATGGTTGTGTGTTTTCTGGCAATGGTTTATAACGGTTCAAGTAACATATCATTTCCATATCTTAACTGCTCGCTAAATTAAACTCCAATATGATATTTATTCTGATTGTACTTTGCTCAGTTGAATGCTTGACTCGCCTACTGTCTATAGGATAAAACTTTTAAATGCTGCCTTATGATAACATGCCAGTGTGATCTAAAAGTCAGTTTGCTTTGTGGTGGACAGATAAAGTCTCATCTGTCAGCAGCTGAACATTCATGTTGCGTAATGACACTTAAAAGTCTCATTAAAGACCCGTGTTTTCAGGGGAATTCCTTAAAAGCACATTGCACGAACGTAGATACCGTACAGGTGCGCGCAAGAGATAAGTCTGTGCAGTGATGATATTGCAGGTCAGCTAACACCATGCAGCTCTTTACACATTAAAGTTGCAGCTGTTTTGTGTATGTTTAAAGGATGACTGTGTATCATTATTACTGCACTTTTTACTCACTGTGTCCTGCACATTATCGCTTTAAAGCTGTCACTTGTCTGTTGGGATAGTTTCCAAGGGGTTGCTCTCTGGCCTGCACTGACTGTGAGAGTTAATCGGGTTTTCAAAAACACATTCTGTTGTGGTCTGCTGTGATACACCCTATCATCCACGCTGCTGACTGCTGTGACACATGGTCCAGAGCTCGCAGTGGGAAAGGACTGTTGGGAATTCTCTGGCCTGACATGTTGGGAGTAATTAACCCTGATTGATAAAAGATACACTGTTGCCACCACCACTGCTGCTACTGCAGCAGTGTGTGTCAACAGGCACATACACACAGCCTGTCCACCCACACTCTCAAGTACACACAGCAGCTGCACCTGGGAATTTTGGCTTGTCTGCTGCACATTCAATTTTCATGTCCCTCTGGAGGACAGGATAATATATATATATATATATATATATATATATATATATATATATATATATCAGAAACCAAGGGTTCTCATCAAAGCACCTGTTTGTCACCTTCTTCGTCACAGCTACTAATATATCTGATCATTTTTATATACGATCACTGAATAAAAACAGCAATGGCATGACTTATTGAGAATATTCTCCTCTGTATTATTACCTCCCAAAAGTATAACTTCTGCCAAGAAATAGTCAAGCAGGCTGTCCAAAAATGTTCCACTTTTAATGTGTTCACATGCTCTTCTTCTGCTTCTTTTTTTTTTCCTTGTGTCAGCTAATGCATCATGTAAAGTTGCTGTGGGTTCAAACTGAGCTCATCATGTTGTGGTCTTCTGTATGAAAGCATTGCTTCTACATGTGTGGACTTCCTCTGAGATGCTGTTTAAAAAAAACACACACACATTTTAAATGGTGCTTTTGTCTGGTTCACTCCTGTCCTGCAGTGGTTATTGCCCTTCCCCCATCTCCTTAAACAGAAGCCTTACACTTTTACTGCCCCCCACTGAGATCCCTTGGCTCTGATTATGTTCGTATTTATGTATCCTGTTACAGATAGAAGTCATGTCAGCTTCCAGCTCAGATATATTGCCCCCAGTTGTGTCCACTGACTTGAGAGTTGAGTGTGGACAAGTGATGTTTTTTTTTAGATGTTCCCCTAATTATTGTGATTTTAAGTTTCCACAGCAACTCCAGTTTATGTGTCCAGTTGATATATAATTCCTGTGGGCATATCAGAATGTGGGAATATCATTGTCCTATTTCACTGACATAAGAATGAACTAGTGAATGTGTGAATAATACGGGAAAATAGTGTACATTTTTGGTCTTATATACAATACTGTGAAAAAAAGCTTGAGCCACCCTCATTTCTTTATATTCTGTGTGTGTTTATAAAATGTGTGTGTGTGTGTGTGTGTGTGTGTGTGTGTGTGTGTGTGTGTGTGTGTGTGTGTGTGTGTCTGAAACAATATCTGAAAGTCGTGTCCTTAAGAAACAGGAAAAAATCCAGCAAAGACCTGACACAGGACCTAAGAGATGCATCTGGTCCTCCAGTTGATTCATCTCCTGTTCACTTAAGCCTCATCAGAAATGGTCTCAGTGGAAGGCTCGCTGTCAAGGAGCCATTCTTAAGGAAGGGAAACGGAGAGAAAAGGCAAAATTACAAAAGAACTGGATGTAAAATCAGTTGGCAATAAGTCATAGTTTGTACAGAGAAAATCAAGAGAGGTGCAACAGTGAGTGTCTTCAGCCACCTGTAAAACACGGTAGAGGCTGCATTTCAGCCAGTGGTGTTGGGGATCTTGTCAAAATGAATGTAATTATTAACACAGAAAAGTACATTCTGATTTTAATTCACCATGCAATACCACCTGGAAAGCATGTGATTGGCAACGGCTTCATTTTTCCACATGCCCCATTATCATAGTGTTGCCTCCCCAGAGCCTGGACATCAACATTATTGAAGCAGGGTGGCGATCATCTTGACAGAGAGTGGAAGAAAAGGTAGCCAAAATCCAAAGAAGAGCTTGGAATGTCCTTCAAGAAGCCTGGAAAACTATTCCTGAAGACTACTTAAAGAAATTATAGGAAAGCTGGTCTAAGTTCAGGCTGTGTTGAAGAATAAAGGTAGTCATCTCAAATATTGACTTTCAGCCTTGTTAGAATTGTATGAACTCTGATTTCACCTTATATACTGTAGTCCCATTTATGCTAAATAAATCGCTGCACCTTTCCCATTTTCCTAAGAAAATATAACGAAATGAGGGGTGGTTCAAGACTTTTGCACAGCCCTGTACCACACGGTCATGTCCTCTGTCATAAAGTCGGCCTGAAATCTCTCAGTAAACATCAAAAGTAAACTACAGTACATTATTCCCTTAATCTTACGTGAAACTTAAGTTTCACCTGCTTTGCAGAGTCACGATTCCTCTGAGTGCAAAGACAGTTATGATGGATAATTATGAAAAGAAGAAAACACCAACTGTAATAGCAGAAGAATAACCATCCCTGTGCTCTTTCTTCCTATGTCTTTCTTTCGTCTGCCTTTCTCACTCTCCTTTTCTCCAGCCCTTGGTCAGATAATGCTGTATGTGGACGGGATGAACGGCCTCATATCTCACAATGAAACGGTCCAGTGGCTTTACACCCTGGTTGGATCCAAGGTAAAAAAAAATTTTTTTAAAAGAGAGAGACAGAAAAAAGCACTCTACACTGTAGATATCCTTTAAGATCAACTCAACGACACCATCTGGCCACTGACAAGAAGGATAAAGTCGTGTACTGGCTGCTTTGTCAGGAAGCAACCCTGCTGTCACTGTGGTCAGCTCAGCCCTCTAGTGGCCAGATTGCTTCATGTGCAGCAAATGTGCAGCAGATGAGGGAAGTGCATTACACAGTTTTGATGTTCTTACAAATTACTTTCCTGCGTTCCCACGTAAATCCTGACAGATTGTTCAGCATCTGGTTTAATTTTCTTTTAATCAGAACGTCGTCTCTGTAATCATTTCACAAGGCAAGTTTCCATTCACAGTGCTGTTGTGATTTAAATAAATGAATAATCTTGGTTTCACCACCCCTGACATTGTGCTGATTTTGATCTCAGCTTTGCAGCATATCATTACTGTAACACACTAATTTTTTGAAAAAATCTCTCTTCACATTTTGCAGTGATGTAAATTGCTGGAAACATTTAGTTACCTTGTATATTCTGAGGCTCATCGTTGTTTCAGCACTTAGTTTTTGTAGCATTTTTAGACTGTCTGACTGTTGTACAGTATGTTCCCCATGAGCTGTCAATGTCACACAACACTCTTATCAAACCACGCAAGACAGTCCATGCAGGAAAAAGCTTTTACCATTTGATGGCGTTAAGCATTTGGAATTTAAAAGGCTCGCACAGGCTCGCCGTGGTTGTTAACGGAAGCATGAAATTCACAGTAGAATTGTGTGCTCTGTATTTGTTGTTTTAACTGAATTTTTCTCTCTTTCGCAGTTTCGTCTGGTGGTAAAGACGTCCCTAAAGCTGCTGCTGGTGTTTGTCGAGTACACCGAGTCCAATGCTGCCCTGCTTATAAAGGCTGTGAATGCTGTGGATACCAAAAGAGGTAAGAGCCCAGCATAGCTGACCAAAGGATAAAATGAATACACAAAAAAACCCTCACAAATATACAATACCACTGTCAAAATATAGATTGACTTGTTGTCAGTTCCCACACTCACGCGTGGTATAGATATTAATAAAGGAGAAAAAACTTAAAACATAGGAAACCTGCTGCATTAATCATAGTGTCCGTGAACTGAGTGTGTGAGATGTTAAGAGTTAAAGGAGTTACTTTGCCGGGCTTAAAGCCAATCAGAAATTGCAGTGATTTACCTGTAAAATTACAGGAAAATCATTGTGTTATTTAATCTTTGAATATGTTCAGTGTATATGAAGTCTCTCTGGGATCTGTTGCTACACAGCATAATCATTAGGTTTTAATACATTGCTGTTTGGTGAAACCTGAGCAGTAAAATGCAGAAAGCGTGGTCTGATCAGTCGTTCCCAGCCACTCCACAGCCATGCATGGAATGAGTCTTATTGAGAAGGCCTGTAACTCCTGCCTGCTGTGGGGTTCAGTTACCTGCCATCCTAAAAGCTCAACATTGTGCTGTGGCATACAGCAGGAGGCTGGTCATCCGTGTGGAGGGCTCAGGTATCCCTCTGTCACTACTGCTGTTACATAAGAGGACTAAACATGATCCCCAGTCTCCTGATGAGAAGATGGACTTGACTTCATAGCTGAGACACAGAGGTGCTCTTTACTTATTGCACATTAAGTCGCCTGAGTTTGTCTCTCCCCCCCCACTGCTGCTTTTCTTGAGGAAGACTGCAGTCGCTCCCTGACTGCAGAGTCTGCTGGAGCAATGAGATGACTTAAAAGGTTTTATTTTTACATTGCTGCAGAGCGGTGGAGCTGAAGTGGTTTTTATGACATAAGATGAGCAAATGGATTATTTCAGAATTTCTAGTTGTTCAGCATCTTTGTAAACTTTGGAATATGGGCACCTGTGTGTAGTAGTTTTGCCTTGAGCTTTTCTTTTTATGCACACTGTTGCATGCCTGTTGGTGATACAGGTACAAAACTGTGGTCAAATGTCATGGAGATCCTTGATGAGAAGGATGGAGTGGATACGGAGCTGCTGGTGTTCGCAATGACGCTTATCAATAAGGTCAGTAAATACTATTTAGAGACCATTTCCTGCATCAACTTGCAGTATAGCATTTTTACCTTCCAGTCTCTAGTTTCCTTCTTTCTAATCTGCTGCGTTTTAGACTCCCTTTATAGACTGTACTAAAATCATCACTTGAATAACTTTGAAGTGAGAGAAAGTAAGAAAACGGATGTATGAAAAATTAGATGTATTAGTGTGTTTATGTCTTTGTGTGTCTCAGACTTTGGCCGGCCTACCAGATCAGGACTCCTACTATGACATGGTGGACTGTCTGGAGGAGCAAGGCATCGAAGCTACGGCCCAGAGACACCTGAGCAGGAAAGGCACTGACCTTGACCTTGTAGAACAGTTCAACATCTATGAGGTCAGGAAGCACTACCCTACAAAACTTTATCACACTACAGGCAACCTTAATGTATCGGAGTATGTCATAAGTCAAACGGCAGCCAGAAATGCAGTCTGTGTAAAGGTCACTGTTATAGTTAATTCACTCACCTACTCTTTGACCCAGATGACTCTCCGTCATGAAGACGGTGACGATGACACCCAGTTGCCCCCAAGCGGCCGAAAGGACCGCCGAAGGGCCAGCGTCAGTGGCACCAATGAGAGGCGAGGCCTGGAGAGAAGACGCAGCCGGAGACATTCGCTTCAGAATAGCAGAGGCCATGCTTCTGCCCCAGCATCCCCCAGCACCAGTCACACTCGTGCAAGTAGCTTCCTACGCTTCGGTGGCCAACACGAAGATATCAGTGAAAGGTAAGGCCGAAGGAACAAAGGAGAGGAGAGGTGGAAGATAATTAGGAGATTAAAAGAAAGATTTAGTTTTGGCTTTATTAGGCAGTGACGTAGATGGGGCCTGAGCAGAGCGAAACCTGGTGAGGAAATAGTCTCTGCACATGGAATTTTGCAGGTTGACCGTGACCTTAGTATTAAATGTTTCATCCAGCTGGGTTTCTTTTGATCTAAAGCCTGAAAGATAGCTGCAAGTAAAAAAGAATCACAAATTATTCTTATTGAGTTATTTTACAGGAAGGCTGTCTGACTGCAAGCGTGTATTAAATTTCATTCTTGGAGCTCTACCCTGTCCAGAGCTGAGGCAAAGAATTTAATTATATAGTAATTTAAAGAATGGCAAAGAGGGGACCGCTGCAGCAAAGTGACATTTAAATGAATTCTCTGTCACAGACATTCTCCCAGCGCTGATGGAAATAGGAAGCGTTTGTAAACACATGATATGAGCTATCTGCTCTCAGTCTGAAGTCGGGCTTCCTTGAGCCAGCGTGCATTGAGCTTAAAGTCCACCATGCCACATGTTTTACATGACACATTTTTGTGACTGCACAGATGGTGAGAGACTGCAACAAGTGACTCAGGCAAGAAGCAAATTGCAATCGTGTTTAAATGCTTAAAGGGATTATGCCCAAAAGAAAAAAAGCATAGATCCCTTTGATGAACATTTACTTTAACTTCTTTATTCTACCTACTACAGATCATGCACCAGAAGGCAAACTGGAAATTACTTGTAGTCTTCTTTTTTGTCTTTCTCTCCCCTATGATTATTAACAAGCTTTGCAAGATGCATAGCCCTTGATATTCCTGGTAGCACTCAGATCTTCAGGTTAACTTAAATTCAATCCAGCAGGTCATATGATACCACGCTAGCTTCTTCCAGTCCACCACAGGAAATTCAAGCTGCCTTTGAAGATCACAATTTTCCATATTGTTAATGAAATCCAGACAGCTGTGGGAGATCCAAATAGCAAACTGGCTCAGACTTGTGTATGACAACCCCCAAACTATCAGTTCAGCCACACAAGATATCTCCTACAGGCCTAGCACTGGTTATTGAATTAAATCTTCTTCTTCTCATTTGTATTAATGCTATTATTGTGCTTGTACTTTAACTGCTTTGTCATGTGGATATCCATTTCTAATGCTTTGAGATGTCATAAAGTCAGTATTTTTAAAATCCTACTAACCTTCTCAGGCATGTCCTCCTTCTACACTAATAATTTTAATGCTTTTTTTTTTTTTTTTGACAAGCATGTCTTTAGTTTTTGTCATTTCTGTGTGCTGTCCCTCTTGGGCCATCTTCTGCTGTGTGATTTCATGTTGTCTTTGTCCACTTTCTCTTCTCTCTTGCCTCCCTGCATCCTCCCGTTTCTCCTTTCAACCCTCAACCCCTCCTTGCCCACCACAGGGAAGAGGAAGAGGAAGAAGATGAGGCTGATAAGGAGGAGGGTGAGGAGGAGGAGGAGGAGGAGGAGGAGGAGGATGAGGAAGAGGCAGATGATCAAAGTCATCCAGTCTCTGATTCCTCTAGTCAGGGCACTCACAGGTATTTTAGGCCAACTAGTATGATACAGTTTCCCCATCTTTACTCACACAGTACCTCCCTAGTTTCTCTTCCATTTGGATTATTTTCATTCTCTTTGGACTCCTGCTCTCTTGTATTTTGTCATCCTAGTGTGGTTCCAGCTGTAGCAGACACTCCTAACATGTGTTTGAACTTAAAGTGTATGGCCAACATCCTCCCTAAAGCCAGTGACCCTGAAGGGCAGAGAGAGTATCTCAGCATCAAGACCAGGACATCTTCTCCTGTGTCCGTCGCACCTAAAAAGAGGGCCTTTAGTCCTTGGTGTGTTCCTCACAGCCACCTGACTGTTTCTTTCCATTTGCTCTGAATAAAGTGCCAAGCTCTGCACACCCTCTGTATCAGTCTACCCCAGTCTCTTCACCCCTTTTCCATCCCTCCGTCCCCTGACTTAAAGCAGAAGCAGGTGTTAAGAAAGCTCTGTGTTAGTGGGCACTCGCATTATCATCTCCATCACCGGTGTATGTGTCTCTGTATAGATCACTATACCTGTAGCGAGCATTATACTGTAATCATAAAAAAAACAAATAGAAGTGAAAACAATGTATTTCTGTTACTGAAGACATATGCTGCACGAAGAAGTTAGCCTCTTTGTATTTAGTCCTAATGTGTCTTTCACTGCGACTCTGTGCCACAGCTAATCCAGGACAACTCAATAAATTAATTCAAAGCCTTAAGGAATCCAAACTCTTATTGTGAGAGGCAGTTACTGTCGCTTGTTTTGTTAATGTTTATACAGAGGTCTGTAGGTCTGTAGCAATGGAAACTACGCTCACTCTAACCTGGCACAGCAGTTGCTCTGCTTGAATTCGTCATGCAGTCCAAGCAAATGTAATTCGCAGGAAAATAAGAACCTTTAAAACCGTTTCTTTATTAGGAACTATGGTAGTTTTGGCTTTCCAAATGCACACTGAGTCTGTGAGACAGACGGAAATGTTGTCTCGTCCCTCTCCGGTCTGTTGGCTAGTGGTCTTGCAGCCCTTATGCCTCACACTGCTGTCTAACGATCTTGTTTATGTGACTAACAGCTAGATATTTCAGCTTTGGAGTCTTTCAAGTCTGACTTGGTTTTCTCTCACTTCCATCTTCAGTCTGACAGATAATACATCTCCTACATCTTGCCCTGCTAGAAAGCCCTGCTGGGCTGAAAGGTAAGACAAGGAGTCAACAGGCCAATGTAAAAAGAGTGTGCTGGAACAAGACACGCAGTAACTTTGCAGTTAAGCAGTAGCTTTAAACTTAGTTTGACAGTCACTGGATCTGCTTGAGTCACTGGAAATAAATATTCATACTATTTTTCCTGTCATGCAGCTCTTCTTGAAGAAATGGCAAATTAGTTAAAATAATAATAATTACAGATATTCTTAGAAAGGACTGGTTTTTACACACAAACATGGATGAGCAACACACTGATTGCTAGCATGGATTTTCTTACAGGAAAGCTGCTGAAATGCAGAACAGTGATCTCAGTCCAAGCTATCGAGCAGTACGGTCATTTACAGTGCAACCTGTCACGCATTCTTGAAATGATGTGCATCCACCACTTTTCTCTTCCTCCATCTTCAACACAACATTTAATTTTCTCTTCTTTTGACAGAATCAGCAGCAGTGGCACTCCACATCCTGGCACCAAATCCATATCTCAAAACCAGACTCCTACATCACCCACCCATCGTTTGACGAGTTCAGCACCCTCCACGCCAGACTCCAAACCAGACAGGTGAGCAACACGGCTAGTGCAAAACATTTTTAATGTTAAGTATAGCTCTGTCAGGCTTTTATTTTGAAGGCATTTGCAAATACATGAATCAAAATATAATTCTTTTTCTTATTTGCTCTTTTGTCTCTGGTACACAGACCTGTTTTAGGGGGTTTGCTAACATTATCATACAGACAGCACCAGGAGTCTCTGGCTGCAGAGAGAGAGGAGACGCCAGGAAAGAGAAGAGCGACTGCAGAGGATTGAAAGAGAAGAGAGGAACCGCTTTAGGTTACCCCCTCCCCCTTACGTATAGCCTCTATATGGTGCAAGCTAATGAAGACATGTTAGCTTGTGTTATTTTTAGAAACAGCCAGAGTCAGTCTTCACTCAGCAGAGATGATCATGAATCTCCCCACTCTAAAAAAAAAAGCTGCTTTGTGGGGATAATTAGATACACTAAGTGGGCAAAATTATTGGGCCATACCTCTTAATCTTTGAAATCAGGTATTTTCACTCCCATTGCCACAAGTGTATAACTTGGGTCATTCTAAAGAGCTCCCTGAAATTGAGCGTAGCGC
The DNA here is from genome assembly GCA_024447675.2 of Pterophyllum scalare. Taxonomy (NCBI): domain Eukaryota; kingdom Metazoa; phylum Chordata; class Actinopteri; order Cichliformes; family Cichlidae; genus Pterophyllum; species Pterophyllum scalare. The sequence continues at coordinate 18,413 of JAMQGT020010970.1, forward strand.
TGTAATAGGATTCCACCATTGCAACAAGTCATTTTGTGAATTTTCCTCCCTTCTAGATATTCCAAGTGGTATTATAGCAAAGTGGAAGTGTTTGGGAACCACAGCAACTCAGCCGTGACGTGGTAGATCATGTATAGTTATAGAGCGGGGTCACTGAGCGCTCAGGAGCATAGTATTTAAAAGTCACCAACAGTCTGCTGACCCAATAATTGCAGAGTCCCGTAACTCCTCTGATATCAACATCAGCACGAAACCTTCATGGCAGAGCAGCTCCTGTAAGTTGATTGTGTAGACGGCCCAGCACATTTGTTCATACAGGATCATGGCAGGCGGACTCAGCTACAGCCCACGTTCTGCTCACTTGGCATCATATGATGTTCTGCTTGCACAGCTCAGATTTAAATAAAAATCTTACATAGTAGGTCTTAAACTGTCTTCTGGCCACACTCTTCATGCTTTGTTTCTATCTTTCTGTCTCAGTCGAGATTATGTTGAAAAGAGGGAAGAAGCACGACAAGCCCGGGAGGAGAGGTGAGCCTGCCTTTTTAATGTTTCACTTGCATTCACAACACAGGCTTCACGGCAGCTGTGAGGCCAGGTTATAAATTAAGGGGCTTTTAAGTGTTGTGACATCTTTTTTACTAAAAATTAACAGCAGATGTACAGATATACAATTGCAACCAGTCTCAGACTTAATAATAGGTATCAGCACCCCCCCCCCTTTGAACCTACTTACCATTAAGATGTTCCAACACTTAACAGGAAAAGTGTGTAATTGTCTTTTGGCATGCACGTGGTTCAGTTATCTTTGACTGTTTTCGTGTGAGCAATATAAATTATAGCTCTTTCTCATGCTTACATCTTGTTTTTACCCCAGTGAACTTGAAAATGCAGAATACAGAATTTTGAAGGACATTAAGTGATGTGTTATCATTAGCCAATAATGCTATGCAGAACTTTGGCAACTTTATCAAAATGGATATCATTTGTCATCATTTTGGTCATTGAGTAATGAGTGGTATTGCTCCATTTTCCATAATTACCCTGGAATGAGACGGCATAAATGGCTATTGTTCATTCTCATAACTTTTGATCATTGTTATATGAGGCCATCATACCTCCAAAGTGTAATCTTTCATGTCAGTAGCATGAATGTTTGAATCCATCCATCCTCCCTCTTCCTTATTACCAACAAATTTAATCTGCATTATGAAGGCCTTCATTCAGTCATTCAGCTATGCATGGCCACTTTTCACGTAACTACAGCACAGTGTGCAGACTGAAAGCAGCTGTTTGTGATTGCAGGTACAAGGCTGTGGAGCGGGTAGCTGCAGAGGAGTTTGAGCGGGAGCGCCCCCGAGTGCCAACAAGAGGGCGGACAGAGATAACTCTGTGTTTGAGTCCAAACCCTGCCAGCCGCTCAGTATCCCGCTGTGCTACACCTTCATCCATTATTTCACAAGAAGAAACCTCAGCCTCCACACACCAGACTTTGGGTAAACCACCTTTGTCAAACATTTCTTCATCATTAGGGTTTGAAAGATACGAGCATGGATGAATTGGCTTACACCGCTGTCTCACTCACTTGGCCCGTCATTAACAATTGATGATTACTGACCTCAAATAATTCTATTTACACCCGCTGTGATTTAGTAGCTCCATAGTGTAATGGTTAACACATTTGACTTACATGTGAAGGGTGTAGGGTCCTTGTTCGCGACCAAGAGGGGATACAAACCTCAGAGGATCGCAAGTTAGCATACTCCTAGTGCCGGTCCCAAGTCCTGATAAATGGGAGGGTTGCGGCAGGAAACCTGCACCAAATCAAACAGGCTCATTTACCTGTTGTGGTGACTACTTGGTCAATAAGAGAGTAGCCGAAAGTACCTACATCTGCTGTAATTTATGTTTGGCAGTGGCTTCTGCTCAGCAATCAGCTCATATGAGCTGACATCAGCTGATCTCAGTAATTCAAAGATAATTTGTGGTATGAGTGTAATTTCCACAGTTTATCTTTCGAAAGCATACTTCTTTGGTGACTTGAAGAAAAAGACTGAAGTTGAAGGAGTTTTCTCAGAAGTTGTTAAACACTGCAATGTTTCAGCCACTTGTATGAATGGATTAAGCGATTGATTTATGAATTCCATCTACAGTCTGAGAATGTGAGTATCAGTGCAGTTAATGATATGCCGGGAAGCAATTTTAAATATAAACAAAGATTTTTCTTTTTCTTTTTTTTTTCTTGAACACTATCAGAGTTATACATTGGCACACGAGAAGGCACAGAAGTGTCTAAAGTAACATTTTTCTTTAATATTGTTGTGATTTCTCTTCCAGGAACAGAACACATCACACATCTTGAACCACAGACCAGAATAAAAAGTGCAGCACCAGAGTTACCAGTATCAGAACCTTCCCCCACACCTCCCCCTGAACCGGACAAACAGCAAACTGAGGCAGGGTCGCAGGCGGAGACAGAGGATGTTGCTGCTGAGGAGAAGGTAGCGGTAGAGGTGGCGTCAGATGAACAATCAGGCGTGAGTAAGGAAGGGACACGAGAGCAGGAGAAGCTTGAAGAACAAAAACAGCGTATGGATGAGGTAGCAGAGGAAGAAGAAGCAGAGGGAGCTGATACAGTAAAGGTGGGAGAGCCAGATGTAGAGGTAGAAGAGGAGTCTGAAAAGGAGCAGGCGACAGAAAGGGATGTAGACGACAGTGTGCTGTTGAGTGAAAAAGAGAGACAGAATGAGGAGGTGAACGAAAAGGACAACTGCTCTGCATCCAGCATCTCCTCCACAAGTAGCACTCTGGAGAGAGAGGAGCGGGAGGTGAAACTCAACCATGACATCGAAGCAGGTACAAATTTTAGAAAACGTGTTTGCTTACTTTAATGATCAACTGCCGTATTGCTCTCCATTTTATCGACATTGCTTCCATGTCAACAGGTCAGTGGACTCAGTGCATTAAAGAGGCAGATGTGAATGACCAGTGCAACAAAATTCTCAATGGTAAACGCTTCATGCTGGACATGCTCTACGCTCAGAAGGCTGCCGCTGCTGAGGAGGATGGGAAAGTGTTAGAATCAGAAAAGGAGAACTGTAAATGTGAGAAGGAGGAGGTCAATGACTCCGTGGCGAGTTTGGCCAGCAGGATCTCCACATTGGAGGCTCACAGACAGGCCAGAGAAGAAAATGTGAAAAAAATGGAGGTGGGACATCTGGACAATCAGGGCAGCGTACGGGCAGTGGCAGAGAGGTTTGGAGATTTGGTCAAAGGCCTAACGTCGCCATCTGAGGCAGAGACCTCAAAAGAGCAGCAGCAGGCTGACAAATCATCGCCCGCCGCCTCGTCAGCTTTAGCCCCCAAGAAAGAGTCGGACTATATCTGGGATCAGCTGATGGCCAAACCAAGGGAGCTGCGGATCAAAGACATGGACTTCACAGACCTGAAGGATGATGATGACTTGGACATTTTAGATACGGACAGCATGACAGGGTCAGGTGACTTAATACCACCGCTTCCTCCTCTGCCATGCAATGCTGTCCTGCCACCACCACCGCCACTGTTTGGATGTCCCCCACCTCCTCCAATCCTTGGCAAAATGATGCCTCCACCTCCACCATTTATGGCCCCCATCCCTCCGCCATCCCCTCAGCTGAGCCGAGGGGATATTCCTCTCTTCCAGAAGAAGAAGAAGACCATCCGTCTCTTCTGGAATGAGGTGCGTCCTGTGGACTGGCAGTGTAAGAGTCATAAATTCTGTAAGGAGTCCCTCTGGTCCAAACTGGAGCCAATTACACTGGACACGTCCAAGTTGGAGCAGCTGTTTGAGTCCAAATCCAAGGAGCTCTCTGTCACGAAGGTAACTTTAGTGTTATACTGCTGTTACAACAGCTCTCATCCTGTAGCCGTTTATTTGAAAAGATCCATTTTGTGATTTATTAGGGTGCTAATTGGGCTTGTTGTCTCATATAAATTAGGAAGCACATGGTGCAAGATGGACTTTAGATTAAGTCATCCGTACCTCTGGGTTAAAGTAAACTATGGAACTATAACACATCACCACATTCTTAAATCCTCACAAAGATTTAAGGATAGGATCCAGTGATTCAAAAATTTGTAGCTTAATTTTCCCCATAGGATGGAATATTCTTTAGATGACCCCTGCTCAGGAAACTAAAAAAAAAATTCACAAATGAGACCTTCAAGTGCAGAAAGTTGTGATGTTTTTGGAGGCATTTACTGTAACAGCAAGAAACACTGTTCAAACCACACAGGTAGATTTTTTTGGTCAAGGCTCATATGTTGGATACATTTTTATACATTTCTTACACAGCATGCCTTTTAAACCTTTTCGAACTCTCTCCACCACTCATAATATTTTGTATCCCATAGAAAGCAGCTGTTGATGGCAAACGACAAGAAATCATAGTCCTGGATTCAAAGCGCAGCAATGCCATAAACATTGGTTTGACTGTCTTGCCTCCTCCCCGCACAATCAAGACTGCCATTCTCAACTTTGATGAGTACGCGCTAAACAAGGAAGGCATCGAGGTAAGCCTTCTTACTGAGGTTCTGCTTTAAGATGCACCCCCACGAGACTCTCTGTGTTCACTTCAAACTGACACCCCGGTTTATCAAAATACACAACTGGACTTTCTGAAACAGAAGAGTAACAGATGGGAATGCGCATCATGTTGACATATTATAGGATTATCTAGTTACATAGCTTGTTTTGGGGTCATTTTCTTGTATGTTTGAATAACATTTATTTTTGGCTCATTTTAAAAACCCTATGAAAGGCATATGAAGGAATTTAAATTTGCAAATCCTTATGTACTGCATAAATTACAGTGTTTATTCTCAGCAGAGGCAAGTAACCATTCACACTTTCATCTTTGGAGGTATTTTTAGCCCCAACAACACAAACTGTTTTGAAAGATCAGATGTCACACAAACTCTATGAGCTCTATGATTTCCTCTTACACCTGTTATGTAAAAATTTTACACAGGCAGTGAAAAACCACTTAATGTGTTTAAATGATATTACAAGCTTGCCCCCCCCCCCCAACTTGTCTCTTCCTGGCCCCAGAAAATTCTCACCATGATCCCAACAGAGGAAGAGAAACAAAAGATCCAGGAAGCTCAGCTGGTTAACCCTGACATCCCTCTGGGCAGCGCTGAGCAATTCCTTCTCACCCTCTCCTCCATCACAGAGCTGTCTGCTCGCCTGCAGCTGTGGGCATTCAAGATGGACTATGAGATTATCGAGAAGGTCAGCAACAATCACGCTCGTAGCAGTTGCACGAGTGCATTATTTCTCATTTTTGCTTCTAATTTCCTTATAATACTCATGCTTTTGTGAATTAAAAAAAAACACAATTTGTATTTTTGGTAATATGCTCATGACTAGTAAGTTAAATAAGACCACTGAAACCATGACATGACATCTGTATGGTAAATATGAAGCTACAAGCAGGCGCTGATTAGCTTGGCTTAGCATAAAGATTTGAAACAGGTGGAACCAGTTAGCCTGACCTTAACTAAAGGCAAAAAAGAAAAACTGCTTAAAAACTGCAAGAAAGAGAGCCACACCAGCTGTTTCTCCTCTTTCTGGTCTTTTTGTTAAGCTAAGCTAACTAGCTGTTGTGTCATGCTGCAGCCCTCAAGCAAACATTAGAAAATCATCAGGAAAGGGTTTGCTTAGGTTATTGACAGAATGGGCAGGCAGGTCATTTTCCAACAGACTTTTGTATAGTTGCTTTCTTTTGCACCCAGTTGTCGCCCCCCACTGGCCATTATAAAAAATGCAGGTTTGAGGCATTACCTCTACTTTTCAGCCCCAGGAGCTTCATCCATTTTTTATATACACGTTTTTTTGCTTTTTGCACCTGGTGCAGTACTGCACAAGATCTGTCTACATCTCTATGATAAGATAAGCACAGACATGTAGGGACGTGCTTCATGACTGCATTTTCCTGATCTTTTAGGAAGTGGCAGAGCCTATGCAGGACTTGAAGGAAGGAATGGGCCAACTGGAAAAAAATAAGACACTCAGATACATTTTGACCACGTTGCTTGCCATTGGCAACTTTCTCAATGGCTCCAATGTGAGTAGCCCTCAAGACACGTGCTGCTTTCACTTGCTTCCTACATTTCCCCCAGTGCTCCTCATCCCCCGCCTTCCCTGACACCATACTGATTTGGCGAGGATAACGGTGACGTCCACGTGCCTGACTGCGCCAGACACTGTCCTTCTACAGTAAAAACACTTGTCAAGGCCTCTGCTAAACCTGGCCCTGTCTGCCGAAAAGAAAAAGGGAGGGAGGGTTGTGGGACTTCTGAGAATTTCTTTTGTCTGGCCTTCGTGTGTGAACCTGCATCTGTGTCTGTTTTTTTTTTTAAATTTGTTTTGTTTCATTTTTGTCTCGCTTTGTCATCTGTGTTTCTTTGCCCTTGCATGTGCCTCGGTGTGTATGCAGCTGTGAGTAAGTGTACTTATGAATGAACCTCTGGGACATGTGAGCCAAACATGCAAAAGGGAAGCGTAAGTCATCAACATCAAAACAGGCAGTTCCCATAAATAATGGCACCATTTATATTTTGCAGAAAGCCATTTAAAGCTGGCAGGAGAACAAGGGAGATCCCGTCAGGATTAGGATTATGTCTTTCATTCTGGCTTTTTAGCTTCGCTGTGGTGAGCAGAAGAATCAGTCAGGCCTGAAATAGACTGCAGTTTCAGTCTAATGAATCTACATATCTACTCTTAGCTCTTTTCCAGCTCCCTTTTTTTTCCCTGATTGTGCCAAAAAGGAAATTCACTGCAATTTTGGTCCCAGAGTAGCAGCATGATTTTAATTTTAGACCATTGTTTCCATCCCACACTCTGAGCGTGCTCCCGTGTGTGCATATATCTCTAGGCGAAAGGCTTTGAGCTGAGCTATTTGGAGAAAGTCCCAGAGGTGAAGGACACAGCTCATAAGCAGTCTCTGCTGCACCACGCCTGCGCCATCGTGGTTGAGAAGTTTCCAGACAGCACTGACCTCTACTCTGAGATCGGCGCTATTACCCGCTTGACCAAGGTTACTTTTGTTTGTATTTTTTTTAAACTCATTTAAAACACAGTTTGCTTTTAGTTGACACGAATGCCACGTCAACTAAAGCCTTCCTGTTATATTGTTGGTAGGTGGACTTTGACCAGCTTCAAGACAATCTGGCCCAGATGGAGAGAAGGTGCAAAGCATCATGGGATCACCTGAAAATCATTGCAAAACATGAGATGAAACCAGCATTGAAACAAAAAATGTCTGACTTCCTCAAAGACTGTGCAGAGAGAATCATTATACTTAAGATTGTACATCGAAGAATTATCAACAGGTGCGTTCAGGTGTAGATAATCCACTACATTACAGCTTTTAATTATAATCCAAACAATAGAAACATTTCTGTGGAATCCAATTTTGAGTGTTCTTTAATGATGAGGCATTTCTAGGTTTTCATTCCTACCAGTGATGTCATGTTTCTCTACTCATCTCCAGGTTTCACGCTTTTCTGTTGTTCCTGGGCCATCCAGTGTACGCAGTACGTGATGTCAGCATACATCGTTTTAGCAAGATACTGAGTGAATTTGCTCTAGAATATCGCACAACGAGAGAGCGCGTGCTGCAGCAGAAACAGAAGAGGGCCAACCACCGAGAGAGGAACAAGACCAGGGGAAAAATGATAACAGATGTAAGTCTTCTTCAGCCGACCTGCATGCACATTTTTTCCATTTCATAATCCTCGTCTTTGTTTAGTTTGAGCTTTTGGGTTTCTGAGAAACAATGTGGCCCGTGCCTAGACGCTGGTTGTATCCGTAATCTGGTTAAAGCACCAAATGTGGCATTTGTAAGGACATCAGTGTAGCTCCTTGGTATTCATATATATATAGGTTACTGTAACAACAATCAGTGAGTTGTTTTTAGTGTATCCTGTTCTGGAGCTGCAGCCAGCTAAGAAAAGCCAGAGCAAACACCTCACCGCATGATTAAAGTCCCCCGGACCGTCAGAGCAGACTCAACAGCGGGCTCTGGCAAGAACACCCTCTCTTCAAAAGGGCCCTAATTCAATCACTGTGTGAGAATTCAAACTCTGGATGGCCCACACCTCAGCCGCACTCCTATAAAGAAATTCAGTCAGATATGCTCCTCTGTGCTTGAATCTGCAGTTTATGGCATAGGAGATGAAAATTTGTAAAAATTCAGGTGCGTGAAAGAATAGCTTGATATTTTGTGAAAACTTATTTGCTTTCTTGAGGAGTATCAAAGTTCTCAAATTACTCTTGACATGAAAATCAAAAAGTTACACTATTTCTTTAAAAAAAATTCAGGGCAGTATGCGACACCCACTGAATTTTTTTCCATTTTTTTTTCTGTAGAGTGAAGATGACGATGATAGTGAGGTAACCTTGTGCATGCGTGAAGTTTCTGTTGTGACATTTAACCCCGTGTTACTGTTGACAAGCTGTTGTAACTTTGGACAACACCAGGTGTTGTAACATCAGGATTAACAAAGACTGGGTCAGTTGTGACACTGACAGGCTGTGTGTGTGTGTGCGTGCGTGCGTGTGTGTGTGTGTGATAGAGAGAGCATGAATGATGAAAGCTGATGGTGAAGAGGAAAGAAAGAAGTGTCTGCATGAGATTTGCTGAAATGTTGATTGAATCTAACTTGATGGAGTCTCAGATACGTCAGGTGGAAAATAATGAAACTCTTGAACCCGGCATGTTGGCATCGTTTCAAGAACCAGTCATGAGGGAATAAAAGATTGTTTGCCTCTCAGAATTGTGTACGGACTTTTGAAATAACCAATTGCTCCTGTTTTAGGAGAGAAAGTGCTGTGTCACTAGTCAAGATTCACCAGTATGATGAGTTTTAATATTTTAAAAAAAGCATGGAGTTGAGTGTCCTATCATATTACTAATAAAATCTCATGTACTCTACTGTTGCCCTCACCCCCCGTCCCCAAACCTCACACCACTCCGCAGAGCGGTAAATTTGGCAGAGCCCCTTCGGACAAACCAGAGAGCCAACCTCAGAGTATCCAGAATGCTGAAGAGGCGGCAGAACACGAGAACATGAAGGCTGTCCTGAAAAGCAGCCTGCAGGGCGGAGAGAGCGGAACATCCACGGTGCCGGGCCTTCGGACGCGCACCAGAGCCAGCAGTACCAGAGGTTCTGCTCATTAGCATGTTACGCTCTTATACCTCTAACATGGCTTTTCATATTTATATCAGTGCCACCCATCCAGAATACAAGATTTGCATCAACTCCAATTAAGTTCAGGTCACAGTAACAGCTGACTCTGCTTCATAAACAGTTCAGCTCTACTGAAAGAATCGTACCTAAAACCTCATTTTAATTTGGACTATTTAGCAATGTAGCAGCAAAACTGACTTTTAGAAATTGGTGTACTCATCGTCCCCACATCATTAATAACAGACTTTGAGCCACTGTAAACGTTTTCATCAATCCACCACTTTAGCCCATCGGCTATTCACTTTCAACGCTTTAATGACAATCAGTAATGGGTTATTATTATTATTCATTTATATGGCTCCAACTGACCACAATAGTCATCTCAAGGCACTTCACATTGATCACCTATAAGCGAGCCTTCAGCAACAGAGGGGAGAAGGTACAATAGGGACTGATCGTTCATGAATTTGTCTGTAAGGAGAAGGATTTTAACTGAAGTTCTGGAATTTACAGGGAGCTAATTCACTTCAATTTTATTTATATATCACCAATTCACAACAGTCAAAGAGCTTTTTATTATATGGCACAGACTCTACAAGATTAAAGAGAGTTATCTGGTAATCCCCAAGGACCAAGCACTTGCTGACAGCAGTTGAGGAGGAACTTCCTTTTAACGTGACTAGACTGGTAAAACCAGGCTGAGGGAGGGGGGGGGGGTCGCAGGAGGAGGAGCTTAATGTCTTCCTTTCTGTTTGTACTGTCAGCTGATCCAAATTTCCAGCTGAAGGCTTTTTAAGGGCTGATAATGACATCCTGTTTATAGGATGTTCCTAAATTTGGCAGATTTCTGCAGGTGAAAGAAGGCAATCTTAGAGACTTTATGTGCAAACTAAAGGACAAATCACAATCAAAAATTACTTCAAGGTTCCTCAGGCCGAGGTAATGAAATAGCATATTTCTGAGGTTTACATGCATTAACTTTTATTTGAATTAAGCAGAAAATTACAGGTTACCAGATCTGTCTTTAAGCCATGCCTGTTGTTTAACCACATGATTTGTCTTCAAACATTATTTTAACTTGGTATCTGCAGAGCATTATAATTTTATGCAGCTTGTGCCTTAAGAGAAGCAAGCAGAATAGAGTCAGTCTTTTTTTTTTCGTACCCATTTCGGCCCTCTTGTTCCAGGGCGCGTTGCCCCGTGGTGTTCTGCCAATGACGACCCAGTAAACTGCACAGATGACACAGCTGATGAGATCATGGAGAGGATCGTCAGATCAGCCACTCAGGGGCCCAGCCAGCGGACGCAGCCGCGAGAGAGGAGACGATCCAGAGCCAATCGAAAATCACGTGAGTCGTGTCAAATCTTGGGACACGTGGCGTCGTTTACTATTAGCTACATTTGAAAATCACGCAAAAAGCAAACACTTTGCTATGATTGATAATTATGTTTCCACTCTGAATTTTCTTCTTGACTGCACAGTGAGGAGGACACTGAGGAACGGTTTGACAACAGAGGAGGCAAATGCTCTTGGCTTGTCTAATGGTTCAGAGATGCAAGTGTGAGCTGGACCCATGGACATCAAGATATCTGGAAGCCCTTTCACTGCCCCACCCCATATAGACATAAACACCCAACCTGTTACCCTACTCTGCTCTGGCTTGGCACTAAACCCCCACCACCACCACCAGGTTTGATGAGTTGATCTCATCATTGTGTGTTTGGACTTGACACAAATGCTTCCTAAAGAAAGTGAAGGCTGAACAAGATTTTATTCCTAAACTGGAGGGCAGAAGGAGCAGAAACAGAATGCTGCATTAAAACCACTAAGCTTTGCCCTTGCTGGTTAAACACAGTTTACACATGATTTGCTTTCATAAGGCTTCTTCCCAATTACGCTTTGAATGTGACATTGCATACAAACATCTGCAGAAGTGCTTTTTTTTTTTTAGGCTGAGGGAATCAGAACAGTTGGCAGTGCTTTTATCCCCATGGCCTTGACTGAATTTGGAGGGGCTTGAAGTTCGGTACAGACACTAAACCCTCAAACAAGCGTTTGGGTTTAGTTTTAGTCCAGCAGCTTTAGTGACAAAAAAAAAAGACATTTCATCTATTGAATAGATGACTTTGTGCAGAGGGTTATTCTGTTATGTACTACTGTGGTAGTTTTGTGTTTCATTTTGCTCAAGAAGGTGCTCAAATAAGGAACAATTGCACTGGATGTAAAAGTTGGGTCTCAAGGGAATGCGAGACCCTTGACACTGATTAACCATTCAGACATCTGAATCTGAGAATATACTCAGCAGTTAACCAGCAATTCAGCAGTAGCACAGTTTTTAACGTTTAATCAAAGTCAACATATCCAAGGCAAACGTGCATTAGTTTACTAGATAAGAAGAAATTTATCAGAGAAACATCACCGCGAATATTTTTTAAAGTTGATAGAGAGTTGAGAGAACGGTGATTGCCATCAGCTCATTTACAGCAGGTTTGACTGGTGATAGAACTGGTTTCAGACGAACGCTCACAGTGCAAGCATTTATAGCTTGAACACAAGTCGCATCGATTCTCACAGATTAACAGTTGGGGACACTTTGAGTGAGGCGGCGTACCGGTACAAGTGGAGTATGTTTCGTTTTATTTTATAGAGACTATGAGCTGCACATTTCAGAGTGCCTTTCAGAGACAGCTATTTATTAAGACGTTTTCAGGGACATATAATAACGAAAATGTTGCTACAGATGTGCAGTCTGTGAGGGGTGGGGGTTAATATTGCAGTGTAGATCATTCTTGAGCTGTGATTTATTTTTAACCAGTGTTTTTAAACTTGTCATGGCAAAACTGCTTTTTTGGGGGGTTCCATAATATGTATTGGATCAGATAGTTTATGAAGATAGCTTTAACATATTTATGACAACTTAAGGACTGGCTATGCACATTAGCTGTATCCTGTTGCCTTACTGTAAGATACGGACATACGAAGTTCCACTGCATTCACGGTGTAGGTAAAAAGCGACGAGGCCAAGTTCATTTGTGGTTTGTCATTATCAGGGCGTGTGGGGTTTATTCTTTCATTCTCATTGAATGCAAACATCAGGGGGCACATTTAGTAATAATTAGTACTGGTGATATGAATGCACATAAAATTTATTTAATTTACTGATTTTTTTTTTAAACATCTAAATCTGTACTGAATATTATAGAGCTCATTGTGCTATTAATCGATCTGGAATGGCCTTGACTGAATTCCTGACATGCATTATGTTCGGCTTTGACGTGGGTTCTATAACCCTTTTCATTTTCACTGTGATGGAAACAAAGCCATTGAGAGCATCATTTAGAGCATCGTGATGAATCGGCATAAAATCAAATCAGCACTCCCATCTTGATTTTGTTTTGAATTGACTGGAAACTTTTCAGCACCTTAGACTCGATGTGTAGCATGCCACTTAGTAAAACTGAAGTTACAGGAGGAGGTGAAGTTTAATGCATCTCCCAGATTGTACTGACGTTTCAAGAGCAAAAACACAAACAAAAAAAAAGTTTGAAGCAATACAGGGGAATGCTGTAAATGGATGTACATGTCATGACAATGAGTCTTTTTCTTTCTCTTTTTTGCTCCATGTGTAGAATAGTGTATTATAGACTCAAAGCAGTGTTATTCTAATTTAAGAAAACCAAGCCATGCATGGTTTAGAAAAAGATAAAAGTGTCACTTCTGCTTGATCCAGGAGGTGGTTTCACTTTTGTTCTCAGAGCTGTTGGATTTTCACTTCAGGCTGTAAACTGAACAAATGCAGCGAAACACGCAGCGATCATCTTCACCAGTTACTCCAGTGGAATCCCGTGGAAGCCTTTGATTTCATTGCACTCAACATATTTTTATCATTAGCCCATCACACATTGCTGCCTGTGCCATAACGTCACTGTGGAACTTGGACTAAAGTGCTTTACTACCAAGGCTTTGATTGCAACTATAACCACAGCAAAAACTATGTAACTACAACAATAAAAAGGCTCATTAAAACACATTTTGACTATTTTTAGTCATCTTTCAACTGATTTGTCTGAACTTTTCTTTTCTATGAATAAAATCATTTTTAGACCAGACAAAGCCTGCGAAAGAAAAACTTAAGCCTGTTTATTTTTAGTCCACACAACCCATGTTTCAAGTCACTTTATGGTCAAGAGCATACAGATGTCAGTGACACGTTTACCATTACAACTGGTGTTTACACATGGCCAACTACAGACTTCATCTGGACTTAAAATTAATTTATGTCCACAGGTGTTATGGAGCTAAATGTGATTATTGTTTGCTTGTAATAAAATGCAGAGACATCACAATGATGACAACAGCTACCTAAAAAGAGGATAGGTAGGAAATACAACTAAGCATCAAAAAAGCACAAAAAAAAGCCAAAACTGTCTCAGCAAATCCAGTGCAACCCAAGACACGTTCTGTTTATATTAGCTGAAAACAGAAAATAATAAAAAGGGTACATAATTATAGAATTTGTATCTCCTGATCATAATTCAAATTTTTCAATATACACTGTCCCTGAACAATTACTTTTGCACAGTACCTTAGATTTGTGAAGATAAATTACAAAATGGAGTATTCCCTTTCCACAGGACATCATTTTCTTTGTAAAACCCCTGAAAAACTGACAGGCTTACCTAGTTTAATAGTTTGTATTGCTACATTTTAAACAAAGACTGACAAAGGAATTTTTAGCTTTGCATATATTCATAGATTTGTGGTTTGGTGTGCATCTGCGCCAATAAATCGTCTCTGAAATAGCACCAAAAGACAAAACGCCTGACCATTCAGGGTTCTGTTAAATGTATGTTTTAGAAATAGTACATGGCAAATGCGCAGAGCAGTCTAATCATTAACCTCAACACAATTATTCTTTTAAATGGCAAAGTAAACAACACTCTGCATATATACAAGACACATAAAGCTGACCCTGAGTCAGCACAGACAAGTCTGGTTTCAACCGCTCGCTTGTCTTCTGTCTCAGGGTCACTGCTGGATTTCATCATGTGCAATGGATACAAGTAAACTCGGAGCTGTCGTTTGGTACAATAATGCACTTCTAGATCTGAGCTGATTTTTTGTTTTTTAAAAAAAGGGGCGTGCGTCATTAACGCATATAAATCAGGTTGCCTTCCTTTATGGATCACTTCAGTTGGAGAAAACTGAATTTTTAAAATCTGAGGTGTCTAAAAAGTTTATACAAAAATGTATACCCAAATTATAGCTCCTGTGAGGGAAATATGTAAATGTTTATATTTTCAAAGATACTTGTGTTTACCCATAGTTACACATGAAGTTAATTAAACATATAGCACCAGCTTGTAGGTCATGCCAAGCCTTGGGTTTGGTCTAAAGCGCAAATCTGTGCTGCACTAAAAGAAGTGTAACGCAGACAGCAGTGAGACAAATCGACAAATCTTCAAAGAACTTAAAGTGCCACTCCAGTCCCACGCCCGCTGCCCAGACCTCAGCTATCTAACCACAGTACATGCTTCTCATCTAAGACAACTGATGGGGAGCTTCAAGCATTTCCATAAGGAAAGTGTCAATAGGCGTGTCACCAATCAGCTTGAAGAAGAAAAGATGCTCCAAGCACTTCAAGCCAATGGATCGCAGCGCTGGCAGTCGAAGGAGGAGCTTAGCAAACCTGCAGGGAACAGAGAGGATATCATCTCACTTAACAAGATTTTTTTTTTTTTTTTTTAAATGTAGAAGTCAGGACTGCAACCAAATCTGTCATAGCTGAGGACCATTACCTTCCCTGCTGCTCTGGATATTTCTGTTTGCAATAAGCTTCCAATGACGCATAGACCTTTTCTCTAAGGAGCTCCACTTCACTGGTGTTGGAGAGCCCTTTGGCATCTACATGGAGAATGCAGAAAATTAAGGAATAGTCAAAAGAAAAAACAATCCATTTTAAAAAGAAAGGTTTCTTATTTCCTGCACCGCCAAGTACCTGGGTTAAACAGGACAATGGCTCGAAGGCAGCCCAGCTCTGTTTTATCCATTTGCATATCTCTCATTTTATTGACGAGCTCAGTGAGAACCCTAAAAAAAAAAAGTTTCAGAGTGTTAAACACAAAGCGCTAAAACTCCACTGTGACTTTGATTACTGACCTAATGCAATTGTTCTCAAACTTTTTCAATCATGCCGCACTTAGTCCCCGTGCCCATCACACCGGATGAAATCTTTTCATAATTTCCTTGATCTGTCGTCAGAATTAATCCAACGTTCAACATTTGTTCCACATGACTTTTCTCCCAGGTCATTCGTGCCCCACCTGTCATGACCCTGCGCACCACAGTTTGAGAAGCACTGACCTAAAGACACTCGACAGCATTACACAAGTGGAAAATTACCTATCGAATATGGCACCGACCTCCGCACTCTGCACACTTTCCCTGTACAAAACAAAAGTTAAATTAGACAATCCATTATTAAAACACATAAGTCATTACAGCTAAGTGCAATTTATACTTGTGTATGCTGGTAATTCTTTTCCTCCAACAATGTACCTGTCAAAAATGGCTCCAACTCCTGCACTGTGTGCATTATCACGCTGTAGCTCAGAAGCAAGAAGAACTCCATCCTTCAAAGGAATGGAACGATGGGAGAACGAGGCAATCAGAAGCTCATTCCACCCTGAGAAATGAAGAACATTTACACACAGGTATGTAAAAAAGCAAAAACCATTTTAATTCACTTGACTCAAACTTTTAAAACGGGGACTTCTATGTCTCCCTTAGGTTGCAGGTCCCTTAAGTTGTTATTACCAGTTTCCCTTCTGGGCAAAACTAAATAAATCCTTCTGGGGCATCACTAGCCATAAAAACACGAGCTAACAACAGTGACTACAACAACATGTTTTTTATAACATTTCAATAAAGCTGGGCAAAAATGTGGTTATGTTATCTTAGAGGCTTTTTAAATCTTCTGTACTTTTTGATTTTTTTAATTATATATCCTTGTGTTCAAGTTCTCCAAAAAACAACTTAGATGGATTTCATGCTATGTTAAGAATTACAATAACAAACTTAAGTGTACATGTTTGGCCTTGCTGCTTTTTCAGAGGCATACTGTAAAACTCTAAAACATTCATAAGGTGCTTTTGATGAACCTGCAAAGTTACTGTTGATCAGATCACTTGTGTCTGCAGGTGCTTGTTCTTACCTGCACGGAGAAGGATGACCTGATCATCAAGGGGCAATTCAGAGAAATGAGGGATCCTCTTTGCCCACTCCACCAGGGCAAACAGCTGTTTGTCGGCAGTCTGACAGATGTTGCTAACAGCATCATGTGGCTAAAAGAAAAGAAAAAAAAGACAATAAATGCTTCCAGTAATTTTAGTAAGCTTTCACCAACTTTGCAACTTTCCAGTCACTCACAGAATTTCCTGCAGAGCCTCCGTCTGAGTGTAGCTCAGTCTTTTGCTCGACAGCCGTCTCTGCCTCCAAGATCTTCTCCACAGGCATCTCGTCATTCACTCCAACACTGAATTCCAGCTCTCCCTCCCGCTCTCGGTTCCTCTGTCGTTCCTCCTGGACTGCTGCATCAGACAAAACATACACAGACAGAACACCATTGACGCTTTTAAGTGTTAAAGACTGACACTATGCAAAGTGCTCTGCCTCTGTGCACTGTTTTTCTGCTGCACTGAGAAAGTCTGCAGTACATGCAAGTCAATAAGAACAATATTGATGTATATAATTTTTAATGTAGTGCTGTCAATTGCAACTAAAATGTAGGACCCCAAATTCAATTACATTTTATTTATATAGCACCAATTCACAACAATAGTCACATCAAGCTACTTTACACAGCAATACGTAACTGAACGAAGTAGAATGGCATAACA